>JAWWEE010000030.1:766143-792647 GCA_035221455.1 Xenops minutus
CTGGTCCTGGGCAGGGCTGAGGGTTGGACTCCAGGATCCTTGGGGGTCCCTCCCAGCTCAGCACATCCTGGGATCCTTTGAGCTCCCTCCTTGCTGTGAAGTGTCCAGGATAACCAGGAAACACCTGGAGCCAAGAGGAGCTTTGCAGAGCTGATCCCTCAGCCCATTAAACCTTGGCCAGTGTCCGTGGTTGCTCACTGTGGGCTCTCTCTCCTGCAGGACCCCGGCCATGATCGGCTGCTCCTTCGTGGTGAACAGGCAGTTCTTCGGCGAGATCGGGCTCCTGGACCCCGGCATGGACGTGTACGGGGGGGAGAACATCGAGCTCGGCATCAAGGTGGGTGACACCTTTGCAAGAGACACTGCAGGAGTTGAGGATCCCAAATCAACAGTTTAACGAGCTGCCATGAGCAGTTATTGGAATGCTTTGGGGGAACTGAGCAGTGATTAGATTTATACCATTCTAATTTAATGGGGAAAATGACTCGGTTTTAGGGGTTAGAGTAGTTCTTTTTTTACCTTGGATTCTTATCTGTCTGGCCTGATACAAAAATACTGTACCTGATACCTGCTACTGAGGTCAAATGGCATTTCCAGCTTAAACAGACCCTGCTCGTGTTGTCACACTCTAAAGTTATCTTAAATACCAGGAAAAATACAGGGCCATTCTTGTGGTGTGGACAGTCTTGGGGGAGTTGCTGAGACTCTTGTGGGTATCTCAAGAAGACACAAAGCCAGCAAATATTTCCCAGGCATTCAGCATTGCAAATAAAACATGTTCACAGACAGACCAAGCTGCTCTTAGCAGTGAAACACCCACAGCCACGGTCTCATCCCTTGGTTGCTGAGCACAATATTAGAGATGGCTCCTTGATCTGAGTGTTTGCACACACTGAAGTGACTCAGGAGCAATGAATTCCGTGCTCAGCAGCAAGCTGGGATGGCAGAGCCTGGGCAGACTCTTCCAGGCACGACTTTGAGTGCTCCACTTACCTGGCTGAGAGGGGAGGCTGGAGAGTTATATCTGGAAAATTGCATTGATTGTGCTGTTTTAAAAATGAAAAATCATTGCTCAGCTTGTAGATCTACCAGGGGATATTTGCTTTGCTGGCAAGTCAGGGGAAACTTAAGAAATCTATTGTTGTTGGCTACGGGGAGCAATAATCTCACTTAAACAAGGGAATGGAAATGAAAGGCTCTGAGTGTGCCAGAGAGCTCCTCTGCATGTGAAGTAATTACTGCTCATCATCGTGGGTCTGCTGAGACCCCTCTCTACACCAGGCTCCTCTGGTGGCTCTCCTTATTTGTTTGTTTGTGGGATTTTTTAGTCTCATTGTGGAGTTTGTCTGCTCACAATTAGTAATTCAACCCATCTGCTGGGTTTGGGGGGATTTCGCTGAAGATTGGCTCCTTAACTGCAAAAATCAGGTGGATGCCTCAGGGATGAGTGAGGGGCATATGTCCTCTTCTTTTTCACATGCTGATTCTTTTAGAAATATCTAATAAACATCCTTTTGAAAGAATAATCCCTCTCTTCCCCAAGTGACTTGCCCAAGCTTGTACGTTCACGCACTCACGTGCTGTGTGTTCTGGTCAAGGTTTTAAAATCTCTGGTGATTCTGAGAGCCAAAATCCTCAGAAATCTGCCTTGTAAGGCTACAGAGAAAGTAGATTTCTCAAAGATTGTGGAGCTCCAAAAATCAGCCTCTGTGCAAGCGTGTTCCTCAGTGGCCAAGAGCTCGTGGCACGTCGGTCCCATCACATACACCTTGGCCCCTGTGCAGGTCAGGGGGCTCACAGGGAGGTCCTGGGGAGGGACATTGCCAGGTGTGTGAGTTCCACCTCCCAGAAAGATTTCAGTTTATCCAAGGAAACAGAGAGTTGTCCTGGATTCAAGCAGGTGTCAGGCCCCAGGTGGATTTACCTGCTTCTGCTGGTTCTGACCTTGCCAGCCCTTCCCCATGTGCAACCACACTGGGGCTGTAGCAGCAAATCCGAGTAAAGAAGGACTCTTTAGTAATAAAATCTTTCTAAGGGATCAAGGAATAGAAAATTATAAAGGGTTTTTTGAGGGTGTTTTGCTGTTTTGCCTGGTAAGTGCCTGTCTGGAGTCAGAGAAGTAATTTGGTGGTGCCTTGGTTGTTTTGGTGATTCCTGGAGAAGAATAAAGACAGAAAGTATTTCTTGGCTTTTTGATGATGGTGCAAATTCCATCATCAATCTGAGAATCATGTGACCCTTGTTAAACATTTTATGGAGCTGGCTGTCCCATCTCATCAAAAATGAGGTAATAAACCCACTGAGGCAATGAGAAGGACATGGGAAAACTACAGTGTTTGAGGCAAAAGCACAAGCTTAACTCATTATGGTAAATTAAATACGAGTAGTCTGAATAATAAAGTGAAAGAAATGAATGAGAAGGTTGGGCTGGACTAACCTAGAGGGGCCAAGGCCATAAAACTGTACAAGAGCCTTGTTTTATTAATGTACTTCAGGGTGGTGGAATCCCCATCCCTGGAGGGGTTTGACAGCCATGTGGATGTGGCACTTGGGGACAGGGGTCAGTGGTGGCCTTGGCAGTGCTGGGGGAGTGGTTGGGCTCTGATCTCAGAGGGCTTTTCCAGCCTGAAGGATTCTCTGAATACCATCAGGTGAGCTGTACTGCACCTACTGAGGTGAAACACGTGGGCCTCGTGTTTCCTTCAGCTGCTGAATTCAGGGAGCACAATGAGAAAGCTCCTGCAGGAGCCCCTTAAAACCACGAGTCACTTTGCCAGGCTGGCTCTGGGCTCTCCTGCCCGTGCTGGGAACATCCTGCCACTGCTCACATGATAATAAGGATAATAATAAAGCCATGAAGATGTAGCTGCCCCAGGCACATTGCTGTTCTGCTGGCGGGGTGGCTTTGGCCCTGCCACGGGGAATGTGCTGTTCTCTTTGTTAGTGCATTTTCCTTTGTGTCACTGGAGTGTCTCCACGAGGCTGTGCTTGTTCACTGGCTCCCCTGGTCCCCCATGGCCACTGCTTCCTTCCCCAGGCAGGACTGAGTGGAATTCCTCTTTTCTTGGCAGAAAGCAGGCAAGTGTTTGCTGAGCAAAGCAGTAAAGGCTGAGATTTCAACAGAGAGATTTTCAACACTCTTTTTTCCCTCTCCCTCCTCACCAAGTGTGCCTTGATATCAAATCAGAGTATCACAAGGCCTTCCTTGCCGTGCTGACAAGCAAGGATTTGATCTGTCCTGGCATTAATAATCCCCAAGATTGTTTGGAGAAGGCTCATCCTCTTGAAGTGGTGACTGGGTGATGCCTGGGAAGCTGCTGGAGTCATCTCATACCTCTCTTGGTGTCCAGAGAGGAGCAGGGAGAGTCCCTTGGGGGATTCACCTGGAGAAGAGAAGGCTCCAGGGAGACCTGAGAGCCCCTTCCAGTGCCTAAAGGGGCTCCAGGAGAGCTGGAGAGAGACTTGGGACAAGGGATGGAAGGACAGGACAAGAGGGAATGGCTTCCTAGTGCCAGAGGGCAGGGTTAGATGGGATATTGGGAAGGAATATCCCTGTGAGGGTGGGCAAGCCCTGGCACAGGTTGCTCAGAGCAGCTGTGGCTGCCCCATCCCTGGAAGTGTCCAAGGCCAGGTTGGATGGGGCTTGGACTCATCTGGGCTAGTGGAAGGTGTCCCTGCCCATGGCAGGGGGTTGGAAGTGGATGATCTTTAAGTTCCCTTCTAACCCAAACCATTCTGTGATTCTGTGAAGATTCTATGACAAGGTGGCACTTGGGGACATGGCTTAGTGGTGGCCTTGGCGTGCTGGGTTTATGGTTGGACTTGATGATCTTAAGTGGCTTTTCCAACATTTAGAGATTCCATGATTCTAGAACTCACCACTTCAAATGCCATCACTCCCCTCACCCGCCTGATGCTCCCCCTGCTCTATCACAGGGAAGCTGAGGAGGCAGATGCCTGCAGACCTTGACAAAACCATGCAAACTGCTTACTCAGTGCTGCTGACTGCTGCAATTTCTGCTCTCCTGGGGGCAGAGGGTTGCAGAGTTCAATGCTTCCCCCTCCCATGGCCCCATCTCACCCCCCACCCACCCAAAAGCCCATATTCTCCTATGAAAGTCCACAGGCCCTCTGGTTTTCCCTCCCTCAGCAGCTCCTGCTCACTCCATGCAAGAGACAAGAGAGCTGAACAAGCTTCATCTCCAAAAGGGAACATTAAGACAGCAAACTCTCCCTAGAGATCATCTTTAAAGTTGGTTGTGTTTTGTTTTTTTTTAAATTGTCCTTCTTTATTAGTCCCAGACAGAAATCTGAAACCCCCTTTAAAAAAAAACAGAGATACATAATGATTTTCAAAGCTGTGTCACATAATTAATGTCACATTTATCTCTTCAGTTGTAGAGATAAAAAGAAACCATCTACCCATGTCCTCGTTATTTTTTATTCTCCTTTTAAAGCCCATGTTTAAATCGCTGGGATGGGGTACTCTAAAGGAGGGGGAAAGTCTGCCTTTCCCTTTATCCCACACAACTGTGGTGATAGGTTTCTCCCTCCTCTCAACTGCTCCCTTTTCTCCATCGTTGCTGATCAGAGGGCAAAGTATCCTTTAGGAAAATCCCATGTAACTGCTCCTCTCCCTCTCTCTTCTGCTCCACCACCCTAAGTTCAACAGAGACAGTTTTTCTCCCATGTTCTTGGGCCAAGCCAAGGGCCAACCTTTCGGGATCTCCAGTGGCACACAGCCCAAGTCCCGCAGCAATATTAGTTTTTAAAAGCCATGGACATTTTCCCCCATTAACGCAGCCCTGACTCATCTCATATTGCGTTTTGCTCCATTTAGGGGGATGCTGTCCCCATTAAAATGATATTTAAGACTGCGCCGTTCCCCCGGGCCGCCGGGAACACTTCGGAGCGGGACCACCAGCGCTTTTCCCCACAGCTGCTCATTCCCACCCCTCGCTCCCCTCAGCTCAGAGTTTCCTCCTTCTGGATCAGACAAGGACATGGCGGTCACGGCCTCATAACAAAGTCCCAAGAAGGGAGAAGGACCCTTTAAGATCTCTGATGGATGCAGATAATCTGGTTTTGATCAGCTCATGACAGCTCTGAATATCACAGTTGGAGCTCTCCGGGGTTTCCAGCATGTTTTGTGTCCCGTTTATCTGCTCTCAGCTTTCACAGAGCCCCATGGAATTCCTCTGCCCTCAGCCCTTGGTCCCATCCAGGACCTCTGTCAGTAGGTGTTCCCCAAAAAGTGGGGGCTGAACAATGAGAATCAAATGGAGCAACTGGTGAATGTGGTGGTAAGACAAAGGGCTGCTGGACTGAGGGAAGCACAGGAGTTCCAAGACCTCTCCAAGGAGACCCCTCCTCTCCCAGCCCACTGTTGCCCCTCAACAAGCACCCAAGCTGACTGTGCTGATACTGAGGAAGCTTCTCATCTCCCAGAATAGCCCCAAAAACTGAAGAGTATTTTGAAACCTCCAAAAATAGAGAGCACCATGTCCTTAGACTGCTGTATCCACCACGGGGCAGCACAAACCACGTGGCTCCTCCACACCACTGGCACCAGCAGCTGGTCCTTCTGCCATGAATGGCACTGGCAGAGGACAAAACACCCCACCCCTTTCTTCCCATGTGGGTTCACGTCCCTGGCTTGTGCTTTGAAGAATCATGTTAAAAAGAGCAAGCTGACCCCCTCCTGGTGCTCCAAGGAAGCATTTTTGGTGGGCAGATAACCACAGCCTTGGATGGCAGTGATGGCATGCCAGGCTGGAGCCACTGTTTTCATCTCAGCTCACTCCCAGCAGCTCAGAGTCCTTTAAACCTGTGCCTTGAGTTGAGCCAGGCTCAAGCCAGCTGCCACATGCCCACACAGGCACAGGGGAGGTGGCAGTGCCCATGGTCACTGTCCCCCAGCCCAGAGCAGTGCCCAGCTTGAGGAGCTCAAACGGTGCCCCATATCCTCCACTGAGCCCAGGCAAAGCCAAACCAACCAGCCACAAACCATGGATAGTTGAAATTTAGCATTTCTACCTTCACTGTGGCAGAAAAGTAGACTCATGGAAGGAAAACAACCTTGAGCACCCTCCTGAACTGGGAGCAGCCTTGGAGATGGAGCCCAGCACCCACCTTTGGCCACGTGGGGCAGGGGAGGGCCATGGCAGCCAAAACCCACCTTATTCAGACCTGCCATACGATGGAGATGGTCAGGAAGAGTCAGGCGTGAAAACAAGGTGGAGCATTGCTGTGTCGAGGCACCTCAGTGCTGCCAGGCTTGTGGGGAAGCTCTGCAGCTCCAGCAAAGAGAAAGAATCTGTGAGCTCTTCCAAAGAGCTGCTTTTGCTCCACAACCACTGGAGCACACTCGTGATTATCTCAACCTTCCTTCCAACCTTTCTTGAGAAAGGTGAAATAAAAAATTTTGTTTCTGAAAGTTTCACCAACTAAAAGCAGGAGAGACAGAGTGACTCTTGTTCCCATTGAGCACGTGGAGTCTGGAAATCAAGCAGTTCTCTGGGTGAGGTACCTTCAGTACCTCAGCCCTACAAGCACCCAGGTGCACACCTCCCACCCCTCCTGGACCTCAGCTCTTCCCTCAGCCCCACAACACACACACTCAGCCAGGGAAAAGCATTTGATGGAGCAACTCCAGCCTGCAGAGCCACTGATAAATAAATTACAAACTGACAATGTGCCTTGTCAACAAAATTGCTTCTAACCAAGCAGGTGAAGGGCAGAAAGAAAGTGGCACCACTGCTGGGAAGGTCTCCTGTGCCTGCTGAGTGAGCTGCACAGCACAGGCCCCCCGAGCATCCTCCCCGGGCTGTGCATGGAGAGGCAAGAGTGCTCCCCAGCGTACAGACACACAAGTGGCAAACAGGGGAAGAAATGGCTCTCTGCAGGGAGCTTCGAGCTGTGACAGGGCCCAGCTGTGCCCGGACATGGTAGAGGAGCTGGGGCTGCTGCAGCAGCTCCGCTCACCAAGCAGGGGCTGAAGCAGCCTGGGAGGGGATGGGGCAGTTTGGAGTTGCCAGCTTCCAGCACCTGAGATAGAATCACAGAATGGGTTGGGTTGGATAACACACCCCCTTGCCATAGGCAGGGACACCTCCCACTAGCCCAGGTGAATCTAAGCCTCGTCCAACCTGGCCTTGGAGACTTCCAGGGATGGGGCAGCCAGAGCTGCTCTGGGCAGCCTGTGCCAGGGACTCCCCATCCTCACAGGGTACAACTTCTTCCCAATATCCCATCTAACCCTGCCCTCTGGTAGTTTAAAACCATTTCCCCTTGTTCTGTCACTATCATCCCATACAAAAAGTTCCTCTCCCTCATTTTTGTAAGCCCCCTTGAGGTTCTGGAAGATGTAGTTACAAGTGGCACCAGAGAAATGAGTGAGTCGGTACATGGGGGTTCCAAACATGGGGTGCTCCTCCTGCTCAGCTCCAGCCCCTCTCTGCTCCTGTCCTCCTGCTCCAGGGACTCTTGCTGTCTCATCCCCCTTCCCCTTTTTCCCTGTTCTCTTCCCACCTTTCTTTCTTCCAAACCCCTCTCTGACTCCACCACCAGAGCCCAGAGCCCTGGGCAGGCCCTGTCCTATGCAATCTGGTTTTGACAAATGACTGGTTGGCTTCACTCACCAATTTTGGGAGGAAAAGGGATTCACTTGCTTTTGGGAGGAACCACCAGGACATCCCAGATCTCCAGGCTGGGAAGCAGCTCTCCTGCATAAGTGCCCAGGCTCTGTTTCAGGTGCCAGGGAAGGGCATCATTTCTGTTTGGCAGTGGCACAAACACCTGCCCAGGGGCAGCTTGGCCAGTTCCGGAACCAGGGATCTACATTTTATTTTTTGGAAGCATCTCCACACTGCATCCCAAAAGTGAGGGCAGCAGGTCAGGGAGAGGATTCTGCTCCTCTGCCCTACTCAGGTGAGAGCCCCACCTGCAGAGCTGCCTCCAGCCCTGGGGTCCCAGCGCAGGAAGGATGTGGAGCTGCTGGAGCGAGTCCAGAGGAGGCCAAGGAGATGTTCCAAGGGCTGGAGCCCCTCTAATCTGGAGACAGGCTGGGAGAGCTGGGGGTGTTCACCTGGAGAAGAGAAGGCTCCAGGGAGACCTGAGACCCCTTCCAGTGCCTAAAGGGGCTCCAGGAGACCTGGAGAGGGACTTAGGATGAGGGCTTGGAAGGACAAGACAAAGGGGAATGGCTTCCCACTGCCAGAGGGAAGGGTTAGATGGGATATTGGGACGGATTTCTTTCCTGTGAGGGTGAGGCCCTGGCACAGGCTGCCCAGAAAAGCTGTGGCTGCCCCATCCCTGGAAGTGTCCAAGGCCAGGTTGGATGAGGCTTGGAGCAACCCGGGCTAGTGGAAGGTGTCCCTGCCCATGGCACGGGGTGGAATGAGATGAGGTTTAAGGTCCTTTCTAACTCAAACCATTCATTCATTCTCTTCAAATTAATTTCTGCTTCTCAAGGCCAGACCAAGTTTCCCTTGGGCACTGTGAGTTGTCTCTCTCCTGACCCACCTGCCACAGTCCCAGCTGGGAGCAGAGCTCCCAGGCAGCCCCAACCCCAAGTCACAGCCAGAGCTGCATCCCTTGAGAGGAGGCCAGTGGAGCAGGAGCAGCATGCCCAATAAACCAGCTCCAGAAATCCTTTCTCCCTTCTCTTCTCTGTCTGAGCCATGGTGTCACCAGAGGCAGGGCCACCACTGGAGGCCACCAATGCCATGGATAAACCCTCCAGCCACCTCAGCGTGCCTGGGGTGAGGAGGAAGGCTCCACACACGACTGTGGGTGCTGGAGGAACCCACCTGTTCCACCATCCCATCCTCCCTTCAAAGACACATCCCCAGACAGGCCACTTCACCTTGTATTTGTCAGTGAGATTATTTACACAAGAGGGCTTGCAGGCACACTGAGAGCCCATTTGCAGGGACATCCCTCAGCAGCAATCCCTTTATCTGTTTATTTACTGATAGAGAGCTGTTTCTGTAGGATAACACACCCACAGGGACACAGCTACCCTGCTCACACACTCCCTGGCTCACAGGAGCAGCTCCTATGGGAGGATGATTAATTAAATCCACTCTGAATTCACAGAGGGAAATACCCCCAGGCAGCATAGACTGGTGAGTAAACTTGGATCCAGAGCACCTGGAGCCTGGAGACTCTCTACATGAGGTCTTGGGTAAGATGCTGAGCTCATGTTCCCCGACAAGGAATGACAACATCTGGGCAGCACAGAGTGGGGACAGAGGCTCCAGGCTGGTCTTTGCCATGGGCATCCCTTGAAGCAATGCCTTGAAGAAATCCCTTCTCTATCCTGCCCCAGCTTGTGCAACTCTAGCAGAGCACCCACTACCCACCACACAGGAGATGTGCTGGGAGAAAATCCCAAAAAATGGGCCAGTCCAGAGCACCTTCATCTTTCCTTGTTGTGGCTGCACCTACAGGTCCTTTTTTTGTCCATGCAGGGCAGGGAGGAGTGGATGATGGCAGGACATTTAGCAAGGTTAAAACACAAGAAGCAGGAGCACTGGGAAAGAGAGACCCAGGGAGGAATTATATCCCTTCTGCTTTTATAAGAGCAAACACAGGCTGCTAATCTCAACAAGAGATTTGGGAAGGCTCTAAAGCAGGGCACTTTGTTTCTTAGAGACAAGAAGTAAAATTTGGTGGGGCTGGGGAGAAGAGAACAGGGGTGCTGCAGGCAGAACACACCTGCAGGAAGCAGTGAAGTCCAGGGTTTCAGCCACACATGGGCCCTGGGACTGGTGTTCTGAACCCACTCCCCTGCCCAGCCCTCTCCTGTAAAAACCCTCCTGGTACCGGGACTGGAATTGGCTTTAAGGGCACACAGGTATTCAGGTGGTGCTCCTAAGGTGCCTCTGAACCTCAGGAGCCCTTCCAAGGCCAGACTCTGCTGTTTTCTGGGTGCAGAGAGGTAGTTAATGACACCAGCCCTCTTGAGCATCCCATGATTAAAGAAAACCACTGAACTTTTATTACAAAGCTGTATCTAGCAGTATCTGGGCGCAAAACTGGAAAAGTCTCTTAGTCTTTCAGATTTTATCTATCAAGTAATATTAGCAGTGACCTGCCTGGTTTGAGCAACATGAGACATGACTCCACGAGCTCTGCAGCTAAAGGTGATGTGTCTCAGCAGACACCAGCATCTGACTAGTACTCCCACCTGGCACAGGGGTTTGGCCAGGGCTGTTCCTCAGCTCCCCAGGCAGCCTGTGTGCCTCTCCAAGCACGGTGTACTGAAGGCAGCAAGGTTTGTGCTGCTATATTCTCCTCAAAGTAGAATCCAGCTTCCAAAAATCACGTCCAAGTCCCTGACCTGCTCATATAGACCACTGGCAGGAGCAGGGTGCCACCAGCCCAGCTCTGAGTACAGGAGGTACACAAGCCCCACAGCTGTGCTCCTGAGCCCTCTGGGTCACTCAGGAGAGGGTCTTTTGCCCTCAGCAAGCCCAACCCTTTGCCATGATGCTCACTCCAGTGTTGGGGATACCCCATTCCTGAAAGTGGTCAAGGCCAGGTTTGAGAGGGCTTGGAGCCACCTGGTCTAGTGGAAGGTGCCCCCACCCATGGCAGGGGGTGGAATGAGATGAGCTTTAAGGTCGTTTCCAACACAAACCATTCTGTGATTTTTCCTCCAACACTTCATATGGACCAGCCCAGTGCCGCGAAATGGGCTGGCAGAGGGGAGGTATTACTTGGAGAGCTGAAGAAGGATGTGAAAATAGAGAACAGGAAGAAGGACCATCTGTTCCACAGACTGGGTTAGTGGGCTAAACCTTTCCCTTTCTACCAGGAAAGGGTAAAAGGCCACAGGACAGCCAGACAATGAGAATGTGGCCAAGGAGGCTCTGCCCACAGGGAGCAGATTGGTCTCAGTGCAGACAGCAAGGAAAGAAACAGGCATGACATGTCCAAAGCCATGGTGAGGGCTCCCACCAGCCAGCTGGGGCTACCAGAACCTCTTCCTGGCACTACAGCACGAGTCACTTGGAAAACCTCCCCCATCAAAGCCGTGCCTGGTCCCAGACCTGAGTCTGTGGCACCAGTGCCCACAGCCCCACTGGGGTCCTTCCCTGA
Source organism: Xenops minutus (assembly GCA_035221455.1). NCBI lineage: Eukaryota > Metazoa > Chordata > Aves > Passeriformes > Furnariidae > Xenops > Xenops minutus. The sequence goes on from JAWWEE010000030.1 coordinate 777,250, forward strand.
GCCCCACAGGCCCTTGGACATTCTCTTCTTCCCCCAGTCCCATTGCTCTACAAAGCTTCTCTGCTCCACTCCAGAGGAAGACACATCATCCAACCCGGGCTCTGCCTCGAGGAATTCCCTCAGTCTCCATCATCCTCCCACTTCCACCGATATGCTTTGGCACAGCTAGTCCACAGACAGGAGAAAAACAACCACAGTTTCTGCTCCTGAACACCCCTGCCCTTGAAATCCTAAAATCCTAAAAGCAAAAGGAAGAGCACAGCATTTCCTGCTGCCACCAGCCAAGCCTCTGGTGCAGCACAGAGACAGGCTGGGCCACCGTGGGACCAGCCAAACCCAACAGCTGGGTCAGCACTGACATTTGCACCAGCTCATACATTGATACACTGGGAAATTTGGAGGTTTCAGGCTAAGTTATATATTGAAACGTGTATTATGAGTCAAATTAATTCATTCTGAATAAAGAAATCTGCTAAGGTGTGCAGATCACCCCCTTATCACACACTGCAGGTGAATATTGAAAAGCAGTTTGTCAGGAATTCTGCATCCTGAGTTAAATTTTTTCATTTTAACACATGCAGTCAGTGCTGGATGAGGAACCCTTTGCAGCCCACTGCACAAAACGATTCACTGCCATGTGTGCTGAACAACCAGGGTCCCAGTTCTCAGCCAGCACATCCTCCCCGTGCCAGGCAGCTCCAGCCCAGAGCAGCAGCGTGTCCATCCACAGCCTGACCACCGAAACAGAGTCAATGAAATACATCTGAAACACATGGGACTGAAAATTCCCACACGGCTCTTGATGATCAGGTTGGACCATTCACAGCAGTCACGAGAGACTGCAAAACCAGACCCAGGAAGTTGTCTTCTCCCACCTCAGGGATGCTGGCACAGACCCTGCCCCATCCCACTCGTGTGTGTGCCAGCTGCGCATCAACAGGAGCTCAGAGCTTTGCCTGGCCAGTCCCTCTCTCCAAAGATCCATCCTCTGTGGAGGAAGGCAAAGGCCTGGACTTGCTCTCACAACAGGAATGGGCTGCTCTGCCTTGGTGCTGCTCAGCACCTTCTTCACCCTCAGAGCAGAGGGCAAAGCCAAAACTCACAGAATCACAGCGTGTTTTGGGTTGGAAGGGATCTCAAAGCTCATCCACTTCTACCCTCTGCCATGGGCAGGGACACCTTCCACCAGACCAGGTTGCTCCAAACCCCATCCAACCTGCCTCCCATTGGCCAGGGATGGCAAGGGACTGGAATACTTGGCTCTGTGCACCCCTCTATTCTGCTTGCACACCTGGGGTGGGGGTTTTTGCTTTGCCTCTCCTGAAGCCCTCGCCAGGGGCTCCCCAATCACTGCTCTCTTCTGCAGTTTTTCCCTAATTGTGACCGAATTCCACCTTTCCCTGCACCACAGAGAACATCCCATCTGCAGGGATATGGCTACACAGCTCAGTGGTCCCTGTGCCACAGCCCACTCAGAGAGCCTGTTCTTTGGTCAAAATAAAGATGAAAGAACTGATGTTAGAGCTCACAAGCCACTACCACTCTTAATATTACATGGAATGGCGGAATTTTCTTTAATTTGATCAACCATGTGTTCCCCACCTATTTTTCCATCTGAAAAATGGGGCAGAGTTGGCATGAATCTGTTAAACTGTCCAAAAGCAGCCAGAGAAAATGCCCACAGCTGCTGCTGCCCAAACACCCGATGGTGACTCACCTTCTCACATGCAACAACACTCCCTGCATGGAGCCACCAGCCGGGCTGCGCTCCGTGAGACCAGTCTGGTGGAACTGGTGAGACAGCTACTGTGTTTTTCTTGGAGGGAAAGCAGTGGGATATGTGGACATTGCTGAATAAAAAAATCATTGCTCCACTTGAACAACGAGCCAGTCATCCAAAGGCAAAATATTTCCCAAAAAAAAAAAAAAAAAAAAAAAGGAAAAAAAGGAAAAGCAGATAACTCTTTAGACACTTTTTGCTGTGTGGCTCTTCAAAGCCCATGGAAACGGGCTTGGCCTTGGCCCCCCCTGCACATCAGGCCAACACAGGATCCTTGTACAACACAGCTCAGCCTCGGATGACAAAACCCTTCCAAGCACCAGGAGATATCATCAACACTGCAAAGTAATAAATGCCTTCAAAATCCCACTGGAAAAGGCAGGCGCTTTTCCTGCCAAGCCCACCAAGAAGGGATGAAAGGGGAGCCTTGACGGCTGCAATTTGCACCAAGAAGGATAAATGGAGGGCTGGGTGTTACCAGTCCTCATCCGAGATGCGTCTGCACAGATGGGGCTGACCCCAGAGCCACACCTGCTGATCACATGGGAATCACAGAATGGTTTGGGTTGGAAGGGACCTAAAAGCTCCTCTCATTCCACTCCCCTACCACAGGCAGGGACACCTTCCACTAGCCCAGGCTGCTCCAAGCCCCATCCAACCTGACCATCCTTCCATGGATGGGGCAGCCATAGCTTCTGTGGGCACCCTGTTCCAAGGCCTGCCCACCCTCACAGGGAAGAATTTCTTCCCAAAATTTAATCTAAATCTCCCCTCGTCTAGTTTAAAACTTTTCCCTCCCACTTACGGGGGTGGCAGTAGAGGATTCCTGGTGGTGGATAAGCCAGAGCCGGGCAGTGCCAAGCTCTGTGGTCCCCAGACATGCAGGGCCAACACAGTCCCTCGCCCCTGCCTTTCTGTGCCAACCACCCCAGCCAGAGGAGAGACACCTGTCCCATCCCTGTTCCCCCAGGGTGCCAGTCCAGCAAAGCTCTGCTGCCACTGCAGGACCTTGAAAGGGCTCTGAACCACATGGAGAGATGATTCTAAGCAGGCCTCCCCTCTGGGCACTCACAGCCAAGCACTGACACCATGAAGAAGCAAAAATAAATAAAAATAAAACACTCTGTCCTCTGACCGCCCACTGGTTCACTCCTGCCCTGCCACTCCTGGGCCTGGGCTGCCCAATCCGTCTCCCAGCTTGGCGCCCAGGCTTCCCTCAGAAATGCAAGTCTTTACCCAGGAATTCAGAGCAGGAGAAATCAAGAAGAGAAAGGGGAGGGGTGGAAAAATAAAAACCCACTTTTCGTGTTTTATCCAAAGTTTTTTGCAGGTCTACTTCCCCTTGGCTTGCTTGCTCTGCTGGGTCTACCAGCATATTTTGGGTAATGAAATGCACATTTGTTGGTCAGCTCTAATAGACCCACAGGGACTGGGTTTCACGTGTGTTTGTTTTAAACTTAAGGGTGTTGTAAAGTTGTTCCAACAGCCCAGGGCTGGGATGATAAGCCATGGCAGGCAGTGCCTGGTTAGTGGGTGGTTGTGGTGTTAATGTTTATCCCATAACAGAAGGAAGACGTGACAACACGAGCAAAGCAAACCACCACCACACTTCCTCACGAGGCACAGGCTGAACCTCTGCAGAGACCACCAGACAGGAGGCATTTCATACAACCCTTGTGCATTGCAGAGAGAAAATACTTTCAAAGGACACGTTTATTTAAGTAAAAAAATTAAAAAAAAAAATAAAAAGAAAACAAAGGAGGATTCAGGGTAAGAATTAGATCTGCTAACCTTTCCAGTCACATCTTTCAGTGCCCGCACATGGCACTTGTTAGAGCAGGTCAAGAGGAGGCCACGAAGATGCTCCAGGGCTGGAGCCCCTCTGCTCTGGAGCCAGGCTGGGAGAGCTGGGAGTGTTCACCTGCAGAAGAGAAGGCTCTGGGGAGAACTGAGAGCCCCTTCCAGTGCCTAAAGGGGCTCCAGGAGAGCTGGAGAGGGACTTGAGAAAAGGGATGGAGGGACAGGACAAGGGGGAACAGCTTCCCACTGCCAGAGAGCAGCGTTAGATGGGGAGAATACTGGGGAGAAATTCTTGTCTTTGAGGGTGGGCAGGCCCTGGTACAGGTTGCCCAGAGAAGCTGTGACTGCCCCATCCCTGGAAGTGTCCGAGGCCAGGTTGGACAGGGCTTGGAGGAAGTTGGTTTAGTGGAAGGTGTCCCTGACAATGGAAGGAGATGGGATGAAATGAGCTTTTAGGTCCCTTCCAACCCAAACCATTTTGTGGTTCTCTCTCCCTTGGCAGTACCCAAGTCCCAGATGCACACTGGACAGCCCCCTGAAGCCCACTCTGTCCCAGCCCTGCCTGCCCCAGAGGATGTGGCTCCATCCCCGTGCCCTGCATGGCCAAACCACCTACAGGCAAGCTTTGCTTCTCCCTCCAGGCAGCTCATAGATCACAAATCAAGATCAGCTTCCAAAGCTAGGGGAAAACTTCTCATGTAAATTGCTTTTGTGCTTAGAAAACTAAAGACATCTGATTCACCTTGAAAAGCAGGAATAAGCATCCTGCCTTGAGCAGGCATCAGGAATTCTGCAGAGCTACAAATCCTGCATGGTGTCAGGGCAGGGAAAATTCCAGCTGATGGGAAGCTATTGCTGTCCATGGAGAGCTGTGCCCTGGGTGGGCAGCAGGTGCAGCGGGGACAGACCCATCTGTGCAAACCTCTCCTGCAGAAATGACAATGTGATCTAAAACCACTGACCAATTTGGGGACAACAGCTTTCCCCTGCTTGAGAAATCCAGGAGAGGAAGAAAAAGGTTTGCTGAGACCTCAAGCATAAAGAAAAGTTATCTGAGATGGTGTAGGGAGACCTGGAGATCAGATACCTGCATTAGAGGACAGGAACACAACTAGAGACTTAGTCCATCTCCATGACTTACCCACCCACTCTGCATTTGGGTAAAAGCTCAAATGCTGAGCTCAGTGACAGGGAAAACAGTGTCACTCCCGTGGTGGCCCCTTCCCTCCCCAGTTCCCTTCTGTTCCACAGAGCCTGACAGCAAGAGATGGAAAGGAACACAATTCCCCGTAAAATTCCCCAGCTGTGGGCAAGAATCAAAGCAATGAATTACACTTAATGCTTGTTGGATATTGAACATGGATGGGGAGGGCAAGGCCTGACTTGGCCAGGCTGCTGCAGAGCCCAGGGGTCCCAGTGGTACTTTGATGTGTTGGTGGGCACCAAGCACCGAGCTCGGACAACCTCAGGGCACAGACCCATCCCAAAGCCCTCTCTTGTCTCCTGTGATCATTTAAGTTAATTGTAAAGCAGCTTCTTGTACACACAATTGGCCTAAAACCCCAACACAGGCTGCCTTTACCTCAAGATTCCTCTGTGCAAAGTCCTAGCATCTAGGTAGGACTCTGCTGAAAGTAATAGGGCAGTTGGGATTCTCCCACAGCAACACACATTTGTCATCTCAGATTTGCTAAGTTCAGTGGTTTCACTCTTAGATCTCCTGTGCAACATGGGGTCAGGTTCTTATGTGGAGTATCCAAGATTGTTCATCCCCTCTGGACTCCCTGGACACAGCAGAAGATGCTCCCTCACTTCAGGGTCCTTCCCACAGTGATGCTGACCTGCACTCTGACAACCTCTATGTTTTCCAGACCTTTCTTTTTTTCCCAGGACAGGCAGAACCTTATTTATGGTATTATTTAGTTGCTGGCAGGAAGCCACATGCACATCTAGGCAATCAGAAACCCTGAATCAGTGGCTTAGTGACATAAATTCAGTTTACCCCAATTTTAAACTCGCCAACACCAGAAGGTGGCACAGCCTTAACGTGGTGCTCTGTGGTGGGGTCCTGCACCTGATCTCCTTCAGCTTCATCTCTCTCTTGTCTGGATGAAAATTAAGAGGTGATCACCAATACTCTCCCTGCACTCAGTTCCTGCCAGGCTCATTTATAGAGAAACTCTGGGAAGAGGCAGATAAATGGCTTAAATGAAGATATTTTAGCAAACAGCACAATTCCAACTGTTCCAGCACCACAAAGGGTTTGTCCATAGCAGACAACATCCCTGCCCAATAAACCCTTTAAAGGTTCCCTGATCACAGCTAGACATGTCATAAACTTCCCTGCATAGTTTATTATCCCCATAAATCTCTATAAAACTATTTTATCTCATCTTGATTGGCAGCGAAGCAAACTTTGCTCTGTTTATGGCTCACCAAGCCATCCTCTAGTGACAACACACGTGCTGCTAAAAAAGGGGATGAAGATCCCACACAACCTTCCAACACTACACAACACCCCAAACACAGGAAACAGCCCCATGTGTTCCATGTGCTTCCCCTCCAGGAACAGATCTACTATCAAATAACATTTCTTCTATTTCCTTATTTTCCAAATGTTCTATTTAAAGGGAAAAGAATAACTTGGAGTCTTACTCAGTCTGCTTTTCCCAAATGTGTGTCCTGCATTTCATTCAAAGAGTACTTTTGCTCCTGGGAGCTTTGTAGCTACTTTGTCAACAGCTTTTTATTGGCCAATGGTGATGGTTTATGGCTTCATTTAAATGAGGTGGATGACTGTAAAACCATCATCTGCGTGGCTTTTCAATTATAAAACACAGAAATAAATGCCCTTTCCAGGTTGCCCTACCTACTACATGACTTCCAGCTTTTCCAGGTAGCCCAATTAATTTTTGTTTTAGAATCATAGGATGGTTTGGGTTGGAAGGGACCTTAAAGCCTATCTCATTTCAACCTCCTACCATGGGCAGGGACACCTTGCACTAGACCACATTGCTCCAAGCCCCATCCAACCTGGCCTTGAACACCAGCAAGACCATGATCCACTGGACCTCCAGCCCAGGACATGCTGAACCACAGATTTGTCACCCACCAGTGCCAGAACACTGCCCTGTCTGTGTCACCTACAGAAGAGCTGCCCTGGTGCAGCTTTGTGCCTTTGGTTGTGCCTTTGGGCACAACCACCAACCCCCTGTAAGACATGCCCAAGAGCTCCCTGCCACCACCTGTGCTCCCAGGGTCACAGGTCAGCCTGAAGAGCTCCCAGACACTGTGATCCCTAAAGACCAGGACCCACAGAAATCCCACCACCCACCTCTGAGCCCTCCTCTCACACTGAAGTTCTGTGGAGCTTCAAAGCTCTGCAGTGGAGCTTGGGAAAAATATCTAACACCATCACAGCAACCAACCAACCTTCTGAGGGTGAGATGGCAGATGCCTGCCCTCAGTTGTGGCACCAGGATCAATGTCTGCAGCTGGTACACACAGTTCCTCCTCCTCCTCTCTGCAGAGACAGCCCCCCACCCTTCCAGAGGGCACACAGCTACTGCCCACCACAGCCTGTCCCCACTCGGACCATGCTGCACCCTGGGGCAGGGGACAGGCAGCTCCCACATAAGTGTCAGCTCAAGGGAACACCTGGATTAAATACTTGGGGCTTTGCTCACCTCTTTAAGAGTGAAGCCATCTCATCCACATTCCTCTGTTGCCCAAGGCTGCCCCCATCCTTCCTTAGTCTGGCAGGTCCCATGGCCCTGGGGATGTGGTCCCCACACCACCTGGGGATGTGGCTCTCACACAGCCTTGGGCCATGACCCATCCTGAGCTACACCTTCCCTCTGTCACCACTCCCAAAGAAGCCCTTCACGCCGCGCCAGGAGAGTGGAGCAGCCGTCCCCATCATCATCCTCAGGAGGGGGCCAGGAGCATGGGCAGCACCCGAGGGAGAGGTCCCAGGCATCTCTGGGGAGTGTCATGGGCAAATACCTCTCACTGGTCTCTTGGGTTCTAGGAAGGCAGGACCAGAAGTTGCAGTCAGTTAAGGAAGCTTTAGGATGAACTGTGGAACATTTACTAGAAGAACCTCCTACAAAGGCAAGAGCAGTGTGGATGCAGGGTACAACTCCTGGGAAGATGAGGAGGCAGGACCACCAGGTGCCAGGGAGAGACCTTCAGGTGACTGACCACCCACACTGCCATCAGCAGCGCAGCCCACCACTTCTCCTGACTGATAAACTTCAGACATCAGGAAAAGGTCAATGCCACAACTAAAATATGACATACGAGGACACTGCTGATGCCACCCATGTCCCACTCCCCTGCTGCTACTGCAGGGCACGCGCTGACCTCCAGCCACATCGGTGCCAACCATGGATCCAGCAGGAATGGTGCCATGTCCCCACCAGGTCACCACCAGCAGATCCAGCATCAGCCCTCCAGCAGGCAGAGGTGAAGCAATTCCCATGGCAACACAGGGATGCCATCAGCAGAGGATTAAGCTCCAGTGGGAAGGGAAGCAGGACCAGGGGAGGGAGTTGATCAACAAGTACGACAGGGACGCTGCAGAGGAACGGAGGCCACGGCATCGATTTTCACGCCCATCTTCCCCTTTCAATTCTTCTCTAGCATGAAAGTCTTGATTTAAATGGCAAACTTTGACACCATTAGAAACTATCAGAGCATTTATCACACTGCCCCTTCCTCCCACGTCATCGTGCCCATGGCTGCCATGGGAATAAAGGGGGCTGCAAGATCCAGACATCTCCCAGCAGTCCCGGCATCAAAGTGCAGCAAATCTGCGTCACACAGAGACCCTTTGAAAGGGGATGAATGAGAAGTGCAGGGAGAAATGATTACTTTATTTGTAAAGACCATGTCTCTTGTCATTGTAATTCATCCCAAATCCTCCCGGCACTGGACAGCTGCAGGTTTAATCATGAATATACAAATCAGCAACACATGAGCAACAAAGAGTCTCCAAATGTAACAGAGAGACCCAGAATTCGGTGTGGTTCGGCTGCTGCTCTCCCTCCTTTGCACTGCTCAAGCAGTGGGAGAATCAAATCCCATTTTCCTGCCTGCTGCAGTGCAGTCCTTGGACCCCAGCACGGAATCTACATCCACCCGGCTCCACAAGGGAGGGTCCCAGTGTTGCAGCTGCCCCACTCTGGGAAGGGATCTCTCCCTCTCCCTCTCCCTCTCCCTCTCCCTCTCCCTCTCCCCTCCCCTCCCCTCCCCTTCCCTCCCTTCTCCCCCCGCCTCTTGCACAAGCAATTCTCGCTCCCTACAACTCCCTGGACTGGAACCATGAGGGGGTCAGCCTCTGCTCCCACAGAACAACAGAAAGGATGAGAGGAAACAGCCTCAAGTTGCACCAGGGGAGGTTGAGGTTGGATATTGGGAAAATTTTTTCACAGAAAGGGTGGTCAGGCCCTGGCACAGCTGCCCAGAGCAGTGGTGGAGTCACCATCCCTGGAAGGATTTAGAAGACATGTGGATGTGGCACTTGGGGACATGGGTTAGTGGTGAACATGCCTGGACTTGATTATTTTAGAGGGCTTTTCCAGCCTTAATGATTTCATGGTCCCCAAACAGGTTTGCAAATGGAAGGAGAGAGGTGTTTTGGGAGGTTCAGCTGAGCCTTCAGACATGCAAACTACATCCCTACAGCCACCAACAACAGGAGACCTGAGAGCCCCTTCCAGTGCCTAAAGGGACTCCAGGAAAGCTGGACAGGGACTGTGGATAAGGGCTTGGAGTGACAGGACGGGGGGAATAGCTTCCCATTGCCAGAAGGCAAAGTTAGATGGGATTTTGGGAAGAAATTCTTGGCTGTGGGGAGACTCTGGCACAGGTTGCCCACAGAAGCTGTGGCTGCCCCATCCCTGGAAGTGTCCAAGGCCAGGCTGGACAGGGCGTGGAATAACCCAGGCTAGTGGAAGGTGTCCCTGCCCATGGCAGGGGGTGGAACAAGATGGGCTTTAATTTCCCTTCTAACCCAAACCATTCTATAATTCTGTGATTGTAAAACCCATCCAATGGTTCAATGGGTAAATCCAAAGCCCAGTGAGAAGGAAAACAAAAATACTGGGGGTTGTCCCCTGCCCCAGTCCAGCCCCACAGCTCAGGCTCCCCCGCCAGTTCTGCACATCTGTGGGAACCATAATCCCAGCCACAAACCACAGCTCAGGGCTGGGATGGGGTGTCAGGGCCACACTCAACAGAGCTCCTGCCACTGAGAAACATAGATACAAACCCACAATCCCCCCGGGCCAGCTCAGTGGCTTTTAGTATGCTTTTAGGGATGACCTCAAAGCCTCACCCTCGCTGGGAAAACCTCTTCCCATCAGCCCAGACTCTGCCACAGCCCTCCCAGTGCCACTGACTGGGCTGAGCAGGAGAAGGGATGGGGAGCAGGGCCCCAGGGCTGGCAGAAAGCAGCACCCTGAGCAAGACATGGTGGGTGACATCCACTTCCCACTACAGACACGGGCTGGATTTCACATTCTCTCTCCTCCGTGAGCTTGACATGGAGAGATGGGGAAACACTCACATTCCCTCCCATGAGTGACTCTGGGAATGGCACCAGTGACAAACCCACTCCCGTGCCCACCTTTGCCCACCACAACTCATCTCTCCCTGCAGGAAGACAGAAAGGGGTGTTGTGCCCTCCATCCTCCTTAAAAAATTGCCTTTCTTTAAAAAAAAAAATTCCTTGAACAAATGGCAGCAAATCCCAATGTGGAGCTGCACAATGGACACTTCAGTCTGCCCAGGGGAGGAGAGACAGGGCCTTCAATGCCTAAATAAATGCAATTTGCTCGTTAAGAGGGGGCTGGGGAAGGTTAGGCAGAGGGGAGCCCTGGTTATTCACTTCCCCCAATTAACATTCCAGTAGCGCTGCTCTGCTTTCTAGGAACAATAAGTTTTTGGGAAGGGGGAGCGATGGCCTTGGGGGTGTTGGATGGTCCTGGAGAAAGGAGACACATCCGAGGGTGTGAGGGTCCAGTCTCTGTATGATGGGAACTGCTAAACAAAACCAAGACTAAAGAAAGATCTACCCTATGCAAAAAGAACCTGCAAAGTAAAACCCTTCACATCCCAGGACCAAGATTATTTGCCTTTGCTGCCGATCTAAATATTTTTCTGTGGCCAAGGCCTGTGCAGAGAAGAGGTGCCTTGTCACTGTTTGTAAAAGGTCTTCAAATGCAGGGTAATTAAAAATATTTAGACCAGTCTTTGAGCTGTACCATTCCCACAGTGTCCTGCAGCCCCACACTGGCTCACAGCAGCCAAGGACCACGTGGTTTAAAATAAACCTGAGCCTTGTCCTCTCCACTCTCTGCCAGGGTCTCCATCATCTCCAGCCTGGGTTACTGGTGGAGTGGCTGGGAGGATGGGCAGGGAAGGGGGTTACTGCAGCCCTGTGTTGGCTGGAGAGGAAGGAGCCACTTCCCAGTTCCACAGGCTGGGTCTCCTGCAGGATGAACAGAGATGGATCTTAGCCTCTCTTCTTTTCTAGGCTTTCAGAGTTCAAGGAGTGTTTGGACAACACTCTCAGGCACACAGTGGGATTGCTCAGGTGTCCTGTGCAGGGCCAGGAGCTGGATCTTTGAGAGTCCCTTCCAATTCAGGAGATTCTATGATTGTGGATTCTGCCCCAGGATACTCTCAGATCCCTTTACTGAGGTATCCCCACCACTCTGTGACAGTACCTTCCTCATGTACTTCCTTCCCAGGACGAAAAATCAGCCTTTTCTCAGCAAGGTTATTAATTCTCCAATAAATTAATTCTCCAATAAAGCGTTTGCAGCACATTTGGAGTTTCTGGTGGCTCTTGTTGCTTCACTTCTGCTCTTACAAGGGAGGCACCTGGGCTTTTGTCAGACCCACAACCCTGTGATGGGGCACACACAGAAAACAAGGAGCACAAACCAAACTCAACTGCAGTGGTACCAGCAGGATGGAAAAGCACCAGAGGGACTCTGGCTGCCAAGCACTGCCCTTCCCAACTGGCAGAGCCCAGGGCTGCTCCCACAAGGGCACAAAGCCCAACACCAGATAAAACCAAGCCTGAAAAGAGCAGGCTCACCCTTATAAAGCTGAAAGCAACACTCCAAAAATGAACAGGTCCATCCATACCCCAGGGGCATAATTGCTGGGGCAGTTATCTCACCACACCACAGTCCGAGAGGATTCCCATGAAAATCCAGCCCAAACAGACAGATGGCTGGAGCTCAGCATTCCCAGCCACCACTATAAGCAAGAACAGGGCACCCAAAAGCAGGACCCTGGCTGGACAGAGAACACCAGAGGGAAGAAAGATACCCCCAAAAGAGAGGTCAGACACCCCCAGAGGGAGGACAGATACTCACAGAGGGAGGTCAGACATCCCCAGAGGGAGGACAGACACCCCCAGAGGGAGGACAGACACCCCCAGAAGGAGGACAGACACCTCCAGAGGGAGGTCAGGCACCACAGACCATGGAGCTCAGTGACATCATATGTGCATGCCTGTGTAGGGAAGGAAAACATTTTAATCTGCTGAACATGTCAGGAACTCAAACCAATTTGGTTTAGCCTGCAGGTGTTAAATCAGTGCATGAGCCCCAGGAGGACGTGCCCAGCTGAGAGAGTTCAGCCTCAGCCACTCCAGCTCAGTGTGTCCTGTTGGACAGACTCAGAGCAGGCCATGCCCAAGGATGCTCCAGTGATTAATTCACTCACAGCAACACCCAACTTGAAGATTTGCAGTTTTCTCACTTGGCTTCTCAGATGGCAAAGCAGGTTTGCTGATTTAGCAGGCAATGTGTACTCACATCAAAAGGCTCTCTGGTGTCAATGCAATTTCAGGAAGAAGACGGGAGGTTGGCAGAAGAGCCTGCACCTACCTGAGAGGGTGCCACCTCACAGGCTTGATGCAGGAAGGTTGGGAATGCTGTATCAGACCACCAATATTGTCCCAGAGAGGTTCACGTTGGAAGGACTACTGGAGGGGTCATCTGGTCCAACTTCCCTCCTCAAGCACATGGCACAGGACTGTGTCCAGGTGGGTTTTGAATACCCCCAGTGAGGGAGACTCCACACCACCTCTAGGCAGCCTGTTCCAGTACTCTCCAGAAGTGAGATGAACAAAACATCACCCTGAGGCACTTGGCAAGAGCACAACAGAGCCACAAAGCAGCCAGAGGTCTGGGGGATAGGCTGGATTCACCTGAAGCCCACTAGGACTCTCCAGCACCCCTCCTGCTTCCTGTCCAAATCCTCCTCACGAGCAAAAACGAGCTCAACAACAGGAAGTCTTCCAGGGAGCTGTGTGCTGTGTGCCCCTCCTGGAGCATCACAAAGTCAAAACCCAGTGCAAAGGACTTGGTGTCTTTCCATGGCAGGCAAAGGTCTGCAATCAGAATAACCCCCCTCTCAGACCAGCACCAGGCATTGGGACTCTATCTTCCTTACTTTTTGGGGCAGACAATGTTCCCCCCTCCCACCCAAGCAGCCACTGCAGAACCTATTGCTCCAGAGCTGATGCTGCAGATGCTCATCAGAGGTACCTGGTGGCCACAAGGAACAGTAAATGGTCATCTGAACAAAAATCTGCAAGAACCAGATGAGCTTTGGGCTGGGTTTGCTGTTGACTTTCAAGCCTGGTAGAGGAACCCACCCAGAAAGATGCAGAGGGTAACTATTGAAAGGGAATGATCCCCTCCAGAGGGGAACCAGCACAAGGCCCAACCAGGCTGGGCACATGCTCCCCCCAGCCCAGGTGAACCACAGACCACGTGTGTCGCTTCTGCTCACCATGCAGTGCAGTTATTGCCACAGGTGAAGGCAGGAGGAGTTGAACCAAGGCCCAGCTCCAGCATGGCCCTATCAATGTCCCTTCCTTACCTGGATCTCCATACCTGGTCTGCTCCAGCAATCAGTTTCCTCCCTCTCCTGCCCAGGAGGTAATAGAGGAGCTAATAAGAGTGTCAAGGCCCCCAAACCACATGGAGAAATTGGGAGCATGTAGGGTCATTCCAGGACCTCACCACTCCATAGAGAAACTGGAAGCCCATAGGGTCATTCCAGGACAGCAGTTTCATATTGCATTCCTCAAAGTGTCCAGAAGTGCTGAAACTTATCACAAGGCTGGACATTTCTGCTGTCAGGCAACAGGGAGATTCAGAAGTTGAACATTGTCATGCTGGTGGTTGGACACCTCAGAAAAGCTACTCCCTGCCTTGGAAAGTCAACTCTGTAATAGCCAAAGAAACAGAGGGAAATTCTCACCCCAGAAAAACATCATTCTGCTTTTCGGCTCCCCTGCCAGCCACTCCTGGGTGCCAGGTCACCTTCTCCTGGGCTGCTTGGAGGCTTCAGCAAGGACACATTCAGCAGGCTGGCAGAAAGCAAGGCCCTTGCCATGAAATGAGGTGTCAAGAGCTCCAGAGACACAGCACCCACCCCAACCCTCCCTCCCCCAGGGTGAGGGTCAGCAGGGCTGAAGGTCTCACAGCAACCCATCACCACCCGACTGCTGTTCTCAGTCCTCTGGTGTGACCAGGCTCAGATGGAGATGCCACTGTAGCAGCAGGAAGGAGGAAAAACAGCTTTACAAGTGACATGAAAAGCCCTCTAAATAGTCAGTGTAGAGAGAGATAAAGCTCCTTTTCTTTCTAGGAGATCAAGACCTGAGTGTGCAAGTGGGGCACCTCCAAAGGCACCTTTCTCTGCATTGCAGCCTGGGCTCTCCCTGCCTATGCCACTGCTCCCTTGCAGAGATGAAGCTCGGCTTGCTGAACCACACAAACTAGTCATTAGTAAAATAAAACACGAGTGAGATGAACAAAATGCTAATAGGAAGCCCCAGGTCAAACCACCTCCTTGTCATCAGGGCCCTCCTCTTGCCAGCACATTCCTGCCACTAATGAGGCCCCATCGCTTCCTCCTCCCTCCTCAAGTTGCTCCTGGTGATGCAAATTCATCGTCTTTGTTTCCATTCTTGGAGTAAAAACAGAACCGAAGTAAATAGCAAAACAGCTCTTAGGTTTCAGGATCCTTTCTTTTTCCAACCTTCCCAACTGCAACAGGGCTGTTGTTGCTGTCAAAGTGAGGTGACACCCGAGCCCAGACATCAGCTTGTTCCCACCGGAAATGCTCCGCTTAATCTCCAACCTCAGCATCCCCTTTGAGATCACTGCCAGCTCCCTCCCAGAGCCTCCACCTCGCTGTGCTCCTTGGGAAGTGTCAGACATCACCACAGTCTCTTGGAGAGGGAGAGAACCTCAGGAGACTCTGCCAGGGACCCCATCTCCAGACCCCACCAGACATTCTGCCTTCCACTGTCAGCCTTCCCCACGGAGCTCAACCAGCTCCAATCTGTGCCCAGACAGATCTCATGGTGACAGTGTGTCCCCATGTGCCAGGGTGGGCACCAATGCACAGAGGGGGAAAGGAGACACGTGGCAACACAAGTTGGACACATCAGCTCTCCCCTGTACGTGCCAGTGTCCTGTGAAGCAGAATGGCAGCTGTCCCAGCACACTGCAATGCCAGGAAAGCTGACAGAGATCAGCTCAGAGGGGCAGGTCTGCGTGCCAGAAAAACTTCTGTTCAGATGCAGGCTCTAGTCTGTAACAACGTCCCCAAAGTCATTCCCTCCTCAGCTGAGATCCAGCAGCACCCAGCAAGCAGCAAACCCTACATTAGGTGCTGTGGTGGTTTGACCCTGAACAAACGCCTGGTGTCCAGCAAAACTCCTTCAAGGTCTTTTCCCCCCTCCCTTTTCACCTTCCAGAGGGAAGGGAAAAAAAAC
>JAWWEE010000030.1:792747-816723 GCA_035221455.1 Xenops minutus
TTGGCTCTGCTCTATAGGATGGAGGGAAACTTCCAGAGGCTTCCATCAGAAGCCGATCTTCCTCTTATTAAAAAAAACCTAATCAGGGAAACCCATGACAGGTGCTGGGACCCCAAAACCTGCAGCAGAATGAGCACACCCAGGGGGTACCAGGGCCATGTCCCACCATTCACCCTGGTCACAGGTGACCCTGGAAAGTGGACAGCAGCAAAGGGCCAAGTGTTGGCTGCAGGTGCAGGGAGAGCACAGAGTCCTGACAGCATCACTGATGATGGACAGTCAGATGGGATCACCACATGATCACACAGTGACCCTCCCAGTGCTTTGGGGAGCTCTGGGAGTTTTCCACAGGCTCCCAGGTGCAAGGAATGGGGAGACTGTGAAGTATGAGACAGCTGAAGAGGGACTTTGGAGAACGGCCTGGAGGGACAGGACAAGGGGGAATGGCTTCCCACTGCCAGAGGGCAGGGTTAGATGGGGTACTGGGAAGGAATTCTTTGCTATGAGAGTGGGCAGGCCCTGGCACAGGTTGCCCACAGAAGCTGTGGCTGCCCCATGCCTGGAAGTGCCCAAGGCCAGGTTGGATGGGGCTTGGAGCAACCTGGGCTGGTGGAAGCTGTCCCTGCCCATGGCAGGGGGTGGAACGAGATGAGCTTTAAGGCCCCTTCTGTGACAACCCAACCCAGTGTGTGATTTAGAGGCTGAGAATTCAGAGCGCTCCAGTGAGAGCAGGGGTGGGTGAAATGAAGCACTTCATCCCGAGGTGGTAAGAGGAGCCGGAGCAGTAGAGGAGCAGCCACTCTGTGGTGGGTGCCAGTGCTCCAAGTGCAGTGCTGCAGAGACCTCTTGCAGCACACGACTGCTACTGCATCTCAGAGCTCCATGGTTTCTAATGGGAAAAATGCTTTGCAGCCCACTGGTGATTTATCCAGTGCATAACAGGCAGGCTGCACCTGGAGAGGCTTTGCAGCAGCCAGCTGATGGCAGCCAGCACACACAACGTGCCACCTCCAGACAGCCACTACATTCAAGTGTTCCCAGTCCTGCAGCTGAATCCACTTTCCAGACCCTTGAGTCTATATGAAGCCACAGAAGGTGTCCAAAGGGCTTATTCAGGCACAAGCACCTCCCTGCATGAATCTGCTTGCAGGGAAAGTGCTCTGAAGCATTTAAACCTCAGGCTGTCAAAGCACTTCCTTCGCCTGCACACTCCAATGGCTAATGAAAAGCATTTGGGGATTGCAGCATTTGCTTATGAGCCTGGGGCACCTGCCTTCCTCACATCAGGAACACCCAGAGAGCTGCACACTGTGAGTCTAAGAGGACAGACTACAACAACCAGATTTTCTGCTGAGATTTGGGAAAGCAAGAGCAAGAGGTGCGAGAGGAGGAGCAGAAGAGCAGATCTCCAAGGGAAACACAAGGAAGGTCTGCAGGTGAACCAGGAGGCCCTGTGGTCAGCAGAGGATGAGGTTTACTACACCTGGTCTGAACAGTGAGCAGGCTGGACCCAGGGACCTGCCATCACAAAGCCATTCTTGTGGTTAAACCCCAGAAGAAAAGGAAATGAGGATGACAAAACCCACCAGAATATGCACTTTGGCATTAACAGGAACAATCCCAGCAGCCAGGACCTGGCTGGATACAGAGGGCAGGAAGGACCTGGGCAGCAGATGTGTAGCCACTGTCACCACCACAGCCAGCTGTTGGGAGAGGATAATCAGCCAAAGGCAGGAGGAGAGGCTATGCTAGGAAAGGCACCTCCTCAACCCAACCAGAACCTTCTGTGGGCCCTGCCAGCACAAGCCTTTGTATGCTCAGCAGGACTGAGCCACCCAAAAGTGTTTGGTTTGCCATGCAGCTGGACCACTGCTGGCTGCAGCCCAAAGCACCCCCAGCCCACCCTGCACTGCCAAGACCCCACCCAGGCTGCAGTTCCCACCCAAAAACTCATTTGAGTTTCACATTGTGAGACTCCAGTCCTGCCATGGAGGAGGAGGAGGAGGAGGAGGAGGAGGAGGAGGAGGAGGAGGAGGAGGAGGAGGAGGAGGAACAACACTCCAGCTCACAGAATAGTGTCTCACTTATTTTAAATCATTGTGGTTATTTTCTTCCTTCACACAGACTTCACATACCAAAGGACACGGTGCACATTTTTGGCAGGTCTCGCATGAAGAAGTACAGTAAAATTAGAAGTTGGCAAAGGACTCTGCTCTCCTCCTCCTCAGCCCTGCTGCTCTCTGAGATTTTATGTTCCTTGTTCAGAAACAAAACGTTAACACATCAGAGGCTGGAAACTTCATAGAATCATGGACTCATTTGGGCAGGAAGGGATCTTAAAGCCCATCTCCTTCCATTCCCCTGCCATGGGCAGGGACACCTTCCACTAGACCACGTTGCTCCAAGTCCCATCCAACCTGGCCTTGGACAGTTCCAGAGATGGGGCAGTCACAGCTTCTCTGGGCAACCTGTGCCAGGGCCTGCCCACCCTCACAGCCAAGAATTTCTTCCCAATATCCCATCTAACCCTGCCCTCTGGCAGTGGGAAGCCATTCCCCTTGTCCTGTCCCTCCAGGCCGTTCTCCAAACTCCCTATCCAGCTCTCTTGGAGCCTCTTCAGGCACTGGAAAGAGCCTTCTCTTCTCCAGGCTGAACACTCACAGCTCTCCCAGCCTGTCTCCAGATCAGAGGGGCTCCAGCCATTGGAGCACCTCCCTGGCCTCCTCTGGACTTGCTTCAGCAGGTCCACATCCTTCCTGTGCAGGGTCCCCAGAGTTGGAGGCAGCTCTGCAGGGGGGTCTCACCTGAAGGGGCAGAGGGACAGAATCCCCCCCTCCCCCCGCTGTGGGACCATCCCAGGGCATGGGGGGTTTCTGGGTGTCAGCACACACGGCTGGGGCATGTCCAGCTTCTCATCAACCAACACCCCCAAGTCCTTCTCCCAGGGCTGCTCTTGATCCAGTCTCTTCCCTCCTTGTATTTGTGCTTAGGCTTGTCCTGGCCCCAGTGCAGGACCTTGCACTTGGGTTTGTTGAAGCTGCTGCCTTTCTCCCTGTCAGCCCGAGGGATGCTTTTTCCACCACCTCCCTGTGCCCCACGGCATCCCCAGCCCTGTGCAGCCCAATCCAGGCTTTCCTCCCCGGAGCAAAGCCAGCAGAGGGAGCAAACACTGCAGGTTTGCAGGGACATCGTGGTGGGTTTTTATTGTGGTTGCTATATTCTGAATCTAGAGGTTACTTCATGGTACTTTGCATAAGTTATTTGGAAAGGACCAAAGCCAACCTGCATGTTTTCTTGGGATAGCCCTGGAGAATGATACGTAGTTCTCACTAGTACCCATTCTGCAGTGGCAGTATTCAAATCAAACCCAAAGTGGTCCTCAGTAATAAACCCCTTGCAGCTTAAAGCTCAGGGTCCCACAGCTCCTGAGTGTTTATTTTAGAGCCCTGTGCTTTCACCCTGCCCACAGGTGGGGTCCACATGACTTAGAGAAAACAGGAGAGGCTTCACCTGCCCCAGATCACCCTGTTCATGCTGTTTGTCACAGACACTTGGTCCCAGCTTGGCTTTGACCAAGTGGGATGTATCCCACTGTCCCAAAGCCCACCTGAACCCCTCTCTACCAGTCCAGCTTGGAGCAGTCCCCACAGACTGCCCCTCTAACTCCTAATTCCCCCCACAGAAGACATCTCCCTTTGTGTGGGAATGCTGAGAACAATTCCACAGCACGCTCCCCTCTTCCCAAGCCATCTCTGCTTTACTACAGGAACCACAAAGCACCTGCTGGGACATCACAAGCTGATGTTGCAAATAAAACCACATTCACCAAAGAAATGAGCCAGGTAGGTTTGGGTTTGGAGCATCACTGTGCTGGTTCACTTCCACACTAATTTGCAAAGTGTGGTGATTCATAGGGAGCCTCTTCCCTGCTCCCAAGGGAATGAGTTGCTCTCTGGCTCCAACATCACATTATTTATCAGGTTGGTGGGTTTTTTTTAAATACTCCATGAACAACAGTCAGAAAATGAGCAACATGCTGAGGAGGGCTGGGCCCAGGCAGTGGCACACAGAGCTCATCCTTCACCTGTCTTTGCATCCACCTCCTCCAGGCACTCGCTGCCATTCTGCTCTGGAAGGTGGGGCAGTGTGTACATGGATCCAGGGTGGCTCTCACTGCTCTGCTCCACTTCCCCAGGAAGCACAGCCGACCTGCCTCTTGCACAGTCATTTGTTCAGCCCAGAGAAGCTGTGGCTGCCCCACCCTGGGAGTGTTCCAGGCCAGGTTGGACAGAGCTTGGAGAAACCTGGGACAGTGGAAGGGGTCCCTGCCCATGGCAGGGGATGGAATGAGATAGTTTTTAAGGTTGCTTCCAATCCAAACTATTTGGGGATTCTATGATTCTACTTTTATTGTATTATTTCTTTTTGTCACACTGAACTACAGGCACAGCCAAGTATCTTCTGATGGTTTGCTGTTTGAAACAGGGTTTGTAGCAGTGTTGGAACAGAACCCAACCAAAAAAAATCCAGGAGAGAGCTACTATTGTTGGGATTTCACTGATACCCGTGGGATTACAGCAGGGCTGAGCCCAACTTCACTGTCACCATAAGAATCATGCCAGAGCCTCCAGCACTGGCTGCATACATGAGACAACTGGCTGCACCCCACAGACTTGGGAAGTCCCTGCTCACTTAGGAACGAGACCAAACCATGGGGATAAAGCAGAGGTGAGTTCTACTAAGGTCCTACTAAGCCTGGCTCTGCCCAGCTCAGCTGGCATCACAACCCCAGACTGGGATATTCACACTGTATGGACTGGTGCTGCTCTGGGGCAAGGCGGTTTCTGCACTGACCCACACACTTCCCAACATGTGACCACCAGGAACAGGAGGCATTTCTGAGTTGATCATTACTCATGGGAATAGGAAAACCTGGACAGGTACATGTCAGCATGTGTCAGTCACTGTGAGTGACTCCAGTGAGCAGCAGGTGGGATCAGGTTTCTATCACACAGGGAGTTTCTCCCCTCACGGCCTCCCCTGCTCAGGCTCTACTATCCCAGTCCATCTTTTCTCCTTCATTCCAGCTTTGCAAGGCAGGGATTACCTCTGCTCAGCTCGTCTGTAGAGCTCCCAAGACAAACAGTGCTCTAAGTGCTCCCTGCAGGGCACAGACATTTCATATCGGAATTACTGCCTGGAAAAATACCACACAAAAAATAATGATAATTAAAAAATAAATCAGTGCTTGAAAGTGCAGAGTAAAATTAATTCGTGCAGAGTCAGGGAAGCAACACAACCTTGAGTCACCTACTTGAAACATGCAGGAAGTACAGCAAGCAGAAGTGCCAGGACAGCAGGGACAGCACCAGGGATGCCACGGCAATGCCAAGGGCTGTCCCCCTCCATCTCCCCTGCACAAATTGCCCAACTCCTCCCTGGTGCAGAGAGAGCAGCATGTCATTGGGGAGGAGCAGGGGGGTCAGGATAGAGACCCCAGGCACTGCTGGCTCCTCCTCTTCCAGAGGCAGCAGGACCTCTGCCATCAGGCTGGAAGGTTTCCTTGTAACATCACAAAGTCAGTGGGCAATGCCAGAACAAGAGGCTTAGACACAGAGAACTTCATATTGCCCAGGGAAGGAGGGAAGAGCCCAGATCCCCTCAAGAGCTCTGCTGCAATCTGCACTGACTGTCCCAGCAGCCACCACAGAGAGTGACTCAGCCCTCATGACCTCCTTTAATGCTCCATAAGGTTAATGTTGAGTTTAGCAAGGTTAATTCTGCCTTTAATGACCAGTTCTCCTGTGAAGATGACGAGATCAGTACAGTCTGTAACTCAGCCATGTTGCCCTCCTCCCCTGGGTGAGGGACACTGCAGAAGGTCCCATCCCTGCTCCTCCCTACCCATCTCAGAGCCAGCTGGGCACAAAACCCAAACCAGACCCTTGGCCATCACCGAGTGACCCCAAACAACAGACCCATGGTCTCAGAGTACAGTCCCAGCCTGGTCATGTCTCTGTCACAGTTGGAGTGACTGGGGCAAGGCAGGGGATCCATGTGAAAGACAGATGTCAAAAGCAATCAACTGCTCCCCTGTCTCCAGGGCAGAATCGCTGACAGCACTACAGGCCTTGGAGGAGTTAAAAGGAAAGGCTTATTAGAAAGAAAACTAGTTCTGACAATCACAAAAATTGGAATTCATTTAAAATTCAAATTATGCAAATTCCAGTAATCTGTATGTGCAGATCCATCACACACCAGAGTGGGATCTCAGACACATGTCACCAGCTCCATGGCTGGAGGAAATGCACCCTCCATGCTGCTCTGGGAAGAAGGCAGATGTGCTGGGCTCTGGCACACACAGAAAGGGCGGCTGCTCCAGGAAAGCAGGGCCAGGCAGGATTTGCAGGTGCTCTCTCTGCACCCCCAGCAGCATCCAGCACACAGCCAGGGGTGCAGCAAGGCCAGACTTCAATGTTTTCACACAAGCTATAATAAATTCTCCCTTGGGCGAGCTCAGGTGCTCATGACCAGCACAAAGCCTTCGTTAGGCAGAGCCTAACGATGTGAGATTTGAGATGTGTCACACAGCACAGGATGCATGTGGGCAATAGGTCTGTCCTGTCTCCATCCACCCTGCCAGAGGAAGGTCCTGGCTGCCCACCCAAAGCCACAAGAGCCTCCCCCCTCACTCAGCAATTCCCAAAATCCTCTTTTTGGGGAATTTGAAAAAGAAGCCGAGTAGTTGCGTTGCACAGCAAAGGCAGCTCAAGCTGTCAGCAGGGAAAGAGCAAAGCCAGAAATCAACATTACAGGCTGGGGAAGCGCAACAGTCCAGAAAAATGAACCCAGCTTTAAACATGGACTGTCCTAAAAGGTCCCAGAGGAGCCAGTGGGAAAAGGCAAATCATTCTCTCTCTCCTGTAGGCACTCTGCCATGCACGACGAGAGCGGATCCCACCTGGCACCGATTTCTCCACCAGCCAAGTCTGGGCAGAGCAGGTGCCAGGCAGGGCCAGGGCACAACACAAACCCAGGGGAAGCTGCAACATCTCCAGCACGGAGATGGAAACTACCCAGCCTTGGGAGAACATGGAGCCCAGAACTGCTCTTGGAAATACCTCCCCCAGGCTGACAGGACCTTTGAACTTTGAACTTACAAACCAGGCTCTGGAGCTGTGTAGGGAATGCTGGTCCCAGTAAGGGCTGCCAGTTCACCTTCTTCCATACTTTCAGCCCAAGACTCCTCTGAAGGGCTCTGAGGATGCCCTTGCCAAGGAGGATGAGTCTGCTTTTCTCAGCAGGTCTCACAGGGTCACAGCCCATGGCCAAGCTTACAGCAACAACAGCTTTTACCTGTTAGAACAAACCAGAAATTATGTAGTACAAAAAAAAAAAAAGGAATCCACACCCAACAAAAGTCCTGCTCTGTTCCTTCACAGACAGTCAGCTCCACAGGTACACCAAGGAAAGCTAAAGATCCCCAAAACCTGAGGAAGTAAAAGGCCAAATCAAACTGGCAGCAGAGAGCGCAGAGAGGTGCTGGGATAATGCTGAGCAGGCAGGGAGCTGCCCCACAGGGAAGGGCAGAGCTCACCTCTCTGCAGGCACCAGGACACTGTGCTGGGAGTCCAAGGGCTTAGGGCTTCCACACCTGCAGAAGGGAGGCTGTGGGGAACAGATGCCACAGAGATACTGAAAAAATACCCCTGCAAGAGGAATGGTCCCCCACATCTCAGTGTTTCCCTGTCCCTCCCACACTGCTGGGTACACTTTGGGGCCACAGATCCAGGTAGACAAAGCAGAGGTTGCCTTACCCCACAGCAGGGCATCTTTCAGGCGCTCATCAGGTGCCCCATCCCACTTCTGCTCATCTCCATCCCTCAGCTTTCACCTGCTTCCCGAGTCCAAGGCAGCAGCTCCCACAGAGATGGCTCAGTGGCAGCACCGGGATCATGACCATCTCCCCCAGTCTCAACCCACAGCACCCAGTGCTGCCACCAACACACTGCAAGGTCGAAACTGTCCTCTTCAGGAGAAAAGCAGCGTTACATCCAACGATCCAGCCAAGCTAAGCAGGGAGGGACAGCCCCAGACTCACACTGTCCAGCAGCGACACAGCCCAGGCACACCAGGCGCAGCCCCAGTGGGGGGAACCAGCCCCTCCTCTGGGTTAGAGGAACATCAGTGATTTCGGGGGTCTCAGACGTGTCTGTGCAAAGCCCGGGGCAGGGTGAGCCCCATTCCCTCTGCCTCAGCACCTCAGGGAGCACAGGCACCCCCTCCCTGCTCTCCTCCCATTGTCCCAATGCTCTCACCCATTGCTAATCAACACCGAGAGCTTTTCATCCCAGAGACACCCGAGCCCTCATTACAACCCTGAGCCATACGAACCTCGGGATCGGGTGTCTCCCGGAAAGAGAAGAGGCAAAGCCCATTAAACATTGATCAGAGGCTCCCGCAGCGTCCCTGCTGTCCTGCCACCAGGATGCTCCGAAGGGCCAGGAAGGGCTGAGCTGCCCCAGGGACTCAGTACTGGCTCCTTGTTGCCCCAGCCCCTCATTGCTGGCCCAGGACAAACCTTTGGGAAGATGCAGTTTCTCATGTACATGAGGCTGAGGACAGGGAAGCTCCAACCTTGTTCCATGCTTTGGACAGCAGTACCCAGGGACCACACCATCAGACCACACATCCCCTGGCTGAGCAGCAGCCACCCCAGAGCCAGGGGTAGCCTGTTGGGATCAGGGATCCAGGAGACCCTCCAGAAGAGGGGCAAACTCAATCTGCCACCAACACCTGCTCCACCCCACTGGAGCAGGCTCTCTTTCTGTTGTTTTGGTAGTGCTGGCCGTGAAAACAGCTCTTGGACATGCTGGTGTTTTTGGGAATGTGTGTGTGTGAATGGGGAGGGGGGCAGACCCCAGTACTCACAAATTGCCGCCGCAGCTTGGTCTTGACGCGCTCAGCCTTGGTCTCGGGAGCGTGCACAGCATAGCTGAGGGAGCCTAGGTGGTTGTCCACAGACAGGCTCTTCCTCATGTAGAAGGAGCGGGTGCGGAAATAGCTGAACGGGGCGTCCTCCACTGCTGTGCCCAGCTGGGGGTCCCGGGGAGGGTCCGTGCAGTCATCCTCCAGCCGCCAGGCCTCCCCTGGTGGAGGGGAAGGAGATGCCACTCCATCAGACCCACAGCCCAGGCCATGTCCTACCCATCCAGCCCATCTCTGGGGATGCTTAGTGGGCATCCCAGCCCCACTGCTCTCATCCCACGCCACTGGCAGGCTGTGGGGTATGGATGCTGTGGGACTCGCTCCCCTGGGCACATCCCTGCTGCAAACCCTGAGTACCCTCTGCCTCAGGCAACAGCCCCTGCTCCCAACCTGCCCAGACCCACATACCCACCACCCCCAACACCTTCCCAGCAGGAATCAGTCAAATATAGTTAGAACCACAGAAAGGTTGAAAGAGACCTTAAAGCTCATTTCATTCCAACCCCTGCCATAGGCAGGGAGACCTTCCATTAAACCAGGTTGCTCCAAGCCCTGCCCAACCTGGCCTTGAAATCTTGCTTTGTGAATGGGAAAAATGAGGCACCACAAGTGTTACAAATTACAAAAGGATTTGCTGCCATCTCCTCTTGCAGAAAAAAACCCCTTTATGGCACGGCCAGAAGCAAATCAACAGCCACATGAAGGACAGAAGCCAGACCTCCTGTCTCCACTAGCCCATCACCAGCAGCTCTGCAGGGCTGAGAGCCTGGGGACAAACCCCACTGACACTGTGACAGCGGTGGCAGTGGGAGAGGACAGTTGGCATCATGCAGGGCTGGTGCTCCCAGGGCAGGACTGACCACATTTCATTGCAACAAAAGGGGAAAGCAACCAAACAACAGGAAATGTCTCCAGAATTTCACCGCTCTTCCCCTCAGCTCAGATGCCGCCTGCTTTTTGTTGCCAATCTCCTCTTCACATCTGGAGCTTGTCCTGCCTCCCCCGCTCAGCCAAAATCACTGCTCAAGCCATGACAAACAAACAATAAAAGCCTCTTGCTCAATTCTTGGAAAAATGATCAATTACTAGCCCAAAAGTGCATCTCACAGGATTGCCTTCAGAGGCTCTGCCCCTCCTGCAGCCTCTTCTCAAGGCAACATCCTTTGTTTCTTGTTTCTGAAAAAGCCAGCACTTTCAAGCATGAATGACCATGACCCCTCCACACCAGGGCTGAGGGACAGAACACTTTCAGAGTTTGAAGTGGATAATGGCCCTATGGTAAAAACCAGCCACAATTCAGCGAGTGCAGTCCAGTTTACACAGCCTGTGGGATTTACATGGACTGTAATGATACACAGGTGGTACTACAAGCCACCAGAGGAGCAACTACCTACTCGCACTGACAGAGGGCAGGGTTAGATGGGATACAGGGGAAGAAATTCTTGGCTGTGAGGGTGGGCAGGCCCTGGCACAGGTTGCCCAGAGAAACTGTGACTGTCCCATCCCTGGAAGTGTCCAAGGCCAGGCTGGACGGGGCTTGGAGAAACCTGGGCTAGTGGAACGTGTTCCTGCCCATGGCAGGGGGTGGAGTGAGATGATCTTTAATGTCCTTTCCAACCCAAACCATTACATGATTCCATGAAAGAGGCAACCCAGAGCACAGCACTCCGAGCACTGTGTCGGTTTTTTTCCTCCCCTACTTTCAATTTAATAAGCTGCTGCTGCTCCTCTCCAAATGTCACCTCAGACAACACAGGAACTGCTGTTTGAAAGCTGTGATTATTCAACGCACAAACACGTCAATCGGAGGCAGAGCCAGACTTGGAGGCAGAGGCAGAATCGCTCCAGGGCCATAGCAGGGAACAGATACAGACACACCTGCCATGCAGGGAAATCACACATGGGAAGGGGAACCAGCCCCAGTGCCCCTGTGCCCACCTGCAATGGCCCAGCCACTGCCTGTGCCACCCCGTCCCTGAGACTGTCCCCTCCCAGCCCCACAGGGTGCCCAGTCACGGCCACCACTGCTCTGCCTCCCTGAGGAGGAGGCCAAGGCCATGTGCTGAACTTGGGAAAGGACAGCCACCTATCGTACCCACTCCTCTGTGCAGGACATGCTCCTGAAAATGAGGAGTTGGCTGTCAAGCCCCACCTGGGTCACATCTGATCTCACTGATCCTGGTTTTCCAAGGATTGTGCTGCTCTTTGTCTCTTTTCTCTCCAAGGAGCTACAGGAATTTCACCCTCCAGCACAGTCCAGGAGCTGGACCAGAGGCAGAGCAGCTCCCTGGCCTCGCTGAGGGGTGATCCTCACCAAACAGTGGTACCTCGTCCCTGAGCATGGCGAGCCATTGTAAGGGGAGCCAGGACCTTGTCTACTCCAAAAAGCTTTTCTATGTGCTGAAGGAGCTTGCTTCTAATTGCTAACAAACAATTAAAGCAATGATCAAGCCCAGAATGGACAAAAGGGAAAGATCAAGAAGTCACAGAATCACAGAATGGTTTGGGTTGGAAGGGACCATAAAGCTCATCTTGTTCCACCCCTCTAGGATGCCACTGACAAGCTGGAGGTCAATAATCCTCATGCTCTTCTGCCCTGGAGCTGCTCACCCCTCTGGCACCCAGAGCTGTGTCCTCAACATCGGCACCTCTGAAAGGTCTTCTCAACATCCTCTTGGGCTTGACAGTAACGATTCCTGCAAAATCTTTCTTCTTTCTGGATGTGAAGTGTTGGGGAGGACACACACCAAATGACAGAGGGGGCAGCAAGGACAGAGACCTGGTGCCTCTCCAGTAACTCCTTTGAGCATAGAAAGGCTGCTCTCTGCAAGTGCTAGGAAAATTAATTTCAGACTCCTGGTCGAAGCTCAAATCCAGCTGCTTCCTTTTGGCTTCTTTCCTTTCCTCCCATGGGCATAATTCCCAACAAACTCACACCAACCTTGTTACCAGTTCGCTTCTTCCCAGCTCCACAGTGGGGCATGGAGCCAG
This sequence comes from Xenops minutus, assembly GCA_035221455.1. Classification (NCBI taxonomy): domain Eukaryota; kingdom Metazoa; phylum Chordata; class Aves; order Passeriformes; family Furnariidae; genus Xenops; species Xenops minutus. The sequence goes on from JAWWEE010000030.1 coordinate 804,727, forward strand.
TTCCTGAAGAGCTCTGCATGTTGCCTGACAGACAAGGGAGGGGGGAGGCAGGGAAGAGCTCCAGAGTGGTCTGTTCCTTCCAGCTGCAAGAGGAGGGAACTGCAAGGGATCAGGAATGTAAACCACATGCAGCAACTTCCCTGTGCAGGCTGCAGGTGAGGGCTGCAGGTGAGAGCTGCAGGCAGCCAAAGGAGGATGAGAGAGCAACAGAGAGTGTTTCTCAGTCCCACACGTAAAACTTCACAGGGGAAGAAGAGATGAGAAGTGAAAGGCAGCTCATTTCTCTGTGCCACCAGCATGTGTGAAATCTCTTGGCACATTTCAGTGTGACACCCAAGGGATAATTGTTGGGACAAGGCAGGCACTGCTGCCGTTCAATCAAACCCCCTTAGTGCTTGTCTTCCCCTCACTACATCCTGGGCTTGTGGCCATAAGGATTTGGGGTTAATCCAGGCGCACTGCTCTGGGCAAGGAGGTGAAGGACATAGGATGGAGAAGGAGAGCTCAGGGCCTGCCCCAGCTGACCACACCCGTTGTGGGTTACCTGAAGGGGAAAAGCAAAACCAGACCAAGAGGAAACTCAGACCTGTTCACCAGGCCAGCCTCGGTTGCTGAATGAGAAGGAAGGTTGTTTTTGAAAGGAGAGGCTCAGAAGTCACAGGCTCAGCTCCTCTGTCCATCCTTAGGGCCCCAATTTCCTGACAGGCTCCTTGGTACCCTCACAAGGACCAGCAGAGGAGCTGTGGCACCATGTGCCCTCCCACGGAGTGACAGGAACACCTCTCCTCCAGTGCCACCACACTGGAACCATGAGACACAAAGGAAAAGGCTGAGGGGTCACGTCCTGATGGGCAGATGTGGATGTCACATCTCCCACCTTGTTTGGTGACTCCTCTGCTCAAGGCCCCCAAAACAGCAGCAGCCACAGTGTGGTTTCCTCCCTGTAGAGTGATGAACTCTCCAGGAAGATGAGCTTATCTCCTCTCCCATAGACAGCCTGGTTCCTGCCAAGCCTTGTGCTCCCTTGGGTGAGCTTCTTACCAAGTTCCTTTTGCCCATGTCCCCCCACCCCAAAGGGAGAGCAGCGGCACATGCTCAAAGCAAACTCAGCAGTTCTTTAAGAAAAGGTTCTTATCAGAGAATCATGGAATGATTTGACTTGGAAAAGACTTTACAGACCATCTCATTCCAGTCCCCTGCCATGGGCAGGGACACCTTCCACTAGACCAGGTGGCTCCAAGCCCCATCCAGCCTGGCCCTGGACACTTCCAGGGACAGGGCAGCCACAGCTGCTCTGGGCAACCTGTTCCATCTGCTACCCCTCCTGATGCCCTGCAGCCCAGCTCTTACTCACAGATCCCAGTGGGAATCCTGCTTTCCTTGCCAGCATCCTGGGGCTAATCTACTTGCAGTGCCCCATGCTGCCCCACTCTTGGTCCTGCTGTCCAGATGTCCCACCCTGCAGTGCCATCCCTTATTTTCCTCCTCCATAATAGCATCCTGATAGCCTTCATGAGCAGTTAATTAGCAGCTCTTAATTGAGCCAAAGAACCTGGGAGGACCTGAACAGAAAACAACTCCTCTTTCCTTCATCCAAGGTTCTGGCTGTGCAGGGAGCCTTCCAAACTGCAAGGGTTTTCCTACTCCTCCTCCTGTTGGCATCCTCGGCACCTTCCAGTCATGAGTAAAGCAAGTTCCTAAACTCCTAAACTCAGGGCTGTTCCTCACTCCTGCTGTGCAGGGAGGATTGTGCATGGGGTTTGCTCCAGGATGGCTGTTCCACGGAGCATGAGGCTTTCCCAGAGAGGAGGTGTTTGCAGCAGAAGCTGATGAGTTTGTGGGTCTGACTCACCCTGGGACATCAGCCCATGGTCTTACACCAGCCTCCCACTCCCTCCCTCCCTGCCCCTCCAGCTCAGCTCCCTGGAAGAACCAGCACACCAACCAGCGGCACCTGGGGAAGGTGTCCTTTGTGGTGGATGCTACACAACCCTTCCTACAGGTATTCTTCCCATCTCAAGACCCACTCCAACAATTCGATGGGATGAAAGAATAAACGTGGTTCCCACACACAGCACAGCAGTTGCTCAGGTGCTGCAGGACACACAGGGGCTCCAGCAGGATGGAGCACAGCAGGATAGGCTCAGCAATGTTCCAGATCTGCTCAGTGCATGACTTTTGGGAGAATTAGTAGCACCAGGAAATGAAATGCAGCCTTCAGAGCATTAAAATTAATCCAGGGTTTGGACAGCTGCTCTGCTGGGTAACACAGGGATCTGACTGTGAGCGGGTTAGACTTAGAAAAACATAAAAATAAAAAAATCCAAGGGTGCTGTTTGAAGAGAGCTGTTTTATAAGGATTTTATTCAGCACTGGGTTGTCAGCTCTGGCTTGCAGGCCTTATCTTTGTTTCAGTGCTAATAATCCCTTTTCCCATCATTTTTATAGTCCCAGTGTGATTCTGCTGGCACCAAAAGCACTGAAACATTTTGGCCACCAGTGGTTTTGCCAATAAACTCGCTCAGAGCAGCTGGCTCAACCATATTAGTATTTCATCAGGATCAGCATGAGAGTAGAATAACATGATAAAAACCCTCAGAGCTGACCTGAGGGCCAACACACACTGCCAGGCGGGGGAGCAATTGCGGATCTCCAAGGCCAGGACTGTGGCAAGAGCACAGTGAGATGTTCCTGCTGCTGCTCCCTATGGAGACCAGCTATGAGTGCCCTGAAGCCTTTTCATGACATAGAAAAGAGGCACTTGGACCTGTTGCAGAGGCTCAGGAGCCCCTGGGAGAGCAGCTCACCCAGGCACATGGGACCAGCACAGGCAGCTCACCCAGAGGCAGAAAGATCCAAGCATCACCCATGGGCAGAAGAATCCAAGCATCACCTCCCCACCTTGGGTGGCTTTCAACAACCAGCTCCTCTGTTTCATCAGCATAATATGAAGGAAAGTGAGATTTAAGTAACAAGCTCAAAGAAAGGCTCAATCAGAGGCAAAAAAAAACCCCAAAAGTTCATCCAGAAGGGCTGGTTTTGGAGATGGAAAATCCCCACTTCGGCTGGAATTGATTGGATTTGACATTTGTGCCCCTGCAGAAGCAGGGAAGGTTTGCTGGGATTTCGCAGATGGGAAGGGGTGGACGCTCAGGACTCACCGGCTGAAGGGACCGTGCAGCCCCTCTGCTGCTCAGAGGTCGAGTGCTTCTTGTAGGGCTCCTGCTCCGGCATCTCCTCCCGGTAGGCTGTGGGATCCAGGAGGGGGAGCCTGCTCAGCACCGGGGACTGCGGGATGCTGGGCAGTGTCCGGGACTTGCCCAGGAGTGGCCGCTGCAGTTTTCTGTCCAGAGACCTGGGGGGAGACAACACAGGGCACAGCCCCTTCAGCAGGTGGGAAGGGACTTCAGGCCAGGACCCTCCCGGGACACACACCCTGCCAGCTGAGCACATGGCCCTCCATGAAATCATGGGATTGTTTAAGTTGCAAAAGCCGTTTAAGATCATCAAGTCCAAGCAGTATATATACCCAGCACTGCCAAGGCCACCACTAATCCATGTCCCCAGGTGCCACATCTACAACCTTTTTCAAACACTTCAAGGGATGGTGACTCCACCACTGTCCTGGAGAGCTGTGCCAGGGCCTGACCATCCTTTCCACGAAGAAATTTATCCAATATCCAACCTGAACCTCCCCTGGCACAACTTGAGGCCATTTTCTCTCCTCCTGTCCCTGTTCCCTGGAGCAGAGCCCAATTCCCCCCTGGCTCTCCCCTTCTGTCAGGGAGTTGCAGAAGGTCCCCCCTGAGCCTCCTTTTCTCCAGGCTGAGCCCCCCCAGCTCCCTCAGCTGCTCCTGCTGCTCCAGCCCCTTCCTCAGCTCCGTTCCCTTCCCTGGATGTGCTCCAGCCCTTCAATATCTTTCTTGTAATGAGGGACCCAGCAGTGCCCCCAGGACTGGAGGTGCCCCAGCAGTGGGATGGGCACTGTCCTGGGCCTGTGGCCACACTACAGCTGGTACAGCCCAGGTGCCATTGGCCTTCTTGCCCACCTGGGCACACACTAGCTCACATTCAGCACCACAGCTTGCAAAGCTGCTGCTGTTCCAGTAAAGCCTTCTCCCTTGGCCTGTAATTAGGATTTGCATCTTGAGCTGCAAGGCACAACCAGCAAAAACAGCACACAAGGAATTCTAACCCCTACCTCAAAACTCACATGTAATCTGAATTACTATTATTAGAAGGTTCAAGTCTGAAGGGATACAAATTGCCTTTAAGACAGTAAAACCCCACTGAGCATCATCCAAGACAACAGAAAGGAATTTCTGGTAGAAACCAGGTCACTTCATGGTCTCAGGGACAGGCACTAGGGAAGGTCCAGACTCCAGCAGCAGGGAGTGTCATGAAACATGCAGAAACACAAATTCAAGGTCTCTGTGGGGTAAAACTCAACTGAGTTTGATGATGGGGCTCCAACTGTGCAGGGGTGACCAGGACACACACCCATGTGCTGGCAGTGTGACCACACATCACCAGCTCCTCCAAAACCCAGAGTGAGCCAAGCCCTGCAATGGGAACAGCTCCCCCTTCTCCTGCTTCACCTCAGAGCCTCCCCCAAGTGGGGAGGTCCTCAGGTGCCCTGCTCAGGAATGACATTGGCCCAGGCCATGCTGTAATGTAATAAAAAGGAATGTGATAAAAAGAAAGAGTCCAGAGCTGCTGTGGGGTGAGGAGGTGTGCAGAGATCACCCTGTACTCAGAGTACAGGTTGAGGTCATCCCAAGGCTGTCCCCTGTCCCCTGCTGTCACAGACCTCACCGGTGAGCCTGAATGAACTCCCTGGCATACCCCAGGGGGGGCTGCTCCCAACTCATAGAGTCATGGAATGGTTTGGGTTGGAAGAGACCTTAGATATCATCTCGTTTCAATCCCCTGCCACAGGCAAGCCTCATAATGAACGGTACAGATTCTTCAAATTTCTATCCAAAATTCAATTTTTCACTGGTTAATGCTCATTTGTTCTTGTGCCAATATTAACCTTTAGCTTAAGTAATTATCCCCCCTCTCTGGTGTTTGCTTCCATGATTAATTTCCATTATAATGAAGTCCCAGCCCCTTTCCGCCTGCATTTTTCAAGGCTGATTAAGGCAAGTTCTTTCAGTCTCCTCACACAAAATGAGCTTTCATTCCCCATGGATGCTTCCACATCCCTCACTCCCCTCCCTCTCTCTTGGATTCAGCATCCTTCACTTGTCCCAGAGCATCACAGAATCCCAGGATGGTTTGGGTTGTCACAGAAGGGACCTTAAAGCTCATCTCATTCCAAGCCCCTGCCACAGGCAGGGACACCTTTCATGAGACCAGGTTGCTCCAAGCCCTGTCCAACCTGGCCTTGGACACTTCCAGGGATGGGGCAGCCACAGCTTCTCTGGGCAACAACAAAGCTTTAAAGTTCTGTATTCCTTATTTAGGGGAAGCAGTCATTATCCTTTCTCATCACACTGATTTTTACAAAACAGCAGGAATTAACAGCAGAAATAACAGAACCAGGAGAAAAAGTTTTTTTCTTAGTACCTGCCCCACAATTTGGAGATTGTTAGATCTCTTAGTTTAGAATGGAGCTCTTCAGGTAAGTGCAATATAAAAAATAGCAAGCACAGAAGTGATAATTACAACTACAAAAAGGCATATTGAAGATCTGCCAACAATGGCTGCAGCAGAGGCAAAAGCTTTTCCAAGGGGAAGTTTAAACTATGAAGCAGGCAAGCAATGATTACAATTCAAACCCAAGCAAGGCCCATGGTAACTGGCATGAGTTCAAGCCAGCGACTGAATTTTCAGGAAATATTTAGCTTGCTAGTCTAGCCACATTTTCCACTTCATTCCCTTAGCTCTTCCCATTGTCTTTTGGGCTGCTTTCAGAAGACTGTTGAAAACTGCCTGAATCTGTATAAAATACCCAGCAGTGAAGCCAAGCGTGACAGGCAAATTCCCTTACTGCCTGTGAAGAAAAATTCTGTGGAAGTGTCTAAAAAACTCACCAGCAGGAAAACCAGATTTGAATTATGACTTACTTTATGGGGAATATAATGCTTTCACTGAAGATAACATGGCTGGGGACAATTTCAATAATTTTATTACTGAAAATAATTATTTTACTACTAAAGCTTTTTTTTTTTTCATTTGTTTGCTTTGTTTTTTCTTTCCAAAATGTGGGAACTAGCAAACTGAAATATCTGAAGTACAACTAACCCAGAGGACAATTATTGCTTTCAAATCCAGAGTACACCCAGTATTCTGCAGTAGTGAAACATTTACAGTCTAAACTTCTTAAAAATAAATTCCAACTTTGGTTAAAGCCTGAAATTACATTATTTGATATCCCTTTTAATAAACACAAGAGAGTGCCCTAAAAAAACCCAAACTACAATTAATCAGGAAAACCTTGTCACCTATTCCATTTAGGTATTCTTTCAACTTTGTGTTCTGAAAGTCTGACTACAGTTTAAAAGCTCATTAAGACATTTCATTTAGATCTAGTGTAGCTGCTTTGTAACAGGCACCTAAAAACTTGGAAAATAGCATTTTTCATCTTATCCATGGGCAGTTACACCATCCTCCTGGATTCATCCCTCTGCTATGTGCTATACAGACATAGCCAGATACCAACAACCAACATCTTGGTGTGCATTTTTATAAGGTGCTAACAGAAAGCAAATATTCCTTTTTGCTGCCTTGCAAATTAAGACTAATACAAATATCCAGACTACAGAGTATAATTTGCTGTTTATACTGCTGAACAGTGATGTAGGCAGGGAAAAGACTCAAACTTACTCTTTTTCATAATCCTGTTAAACTAATCTGTCCAGAAGGCACACAAAGAGAGAATGAGAACTGCTTCCTCAAGACTGCTCACTAGTAGCCCTTACACCAGTAAGAGAAAATTAACCCCAAAAGTCTGAGTGAATGATTTCCATCCGTGAGGAATACTCAAATCACCTCTGAGATATTTGCTTCCTACACAGAAGAGTCTGACAGAAGCACAAAGCAACCCAGCAAGACCTGCAGAACAAAAGACACAGGGCAGCAGCTTTTCTCTCCTTTCCCAGTATTCCAGTGCACCCTGCAGCTTTCCCAAGCCAGGACTTAGAGCAGCACACCTTGACTTCTCTGCTACACGGATCTGGAAACGAGACTGGACACCACAGCTCCCCTTTGCCCAAACACCCCAGATCAGAAGCACAGCTTGCCACTTTTCCAGGTTTGTCACTTTTCCAGCCTCGGTGAGGTCCCCTGCCACCCTCCCTGGGGCAGCTGTGTGCTCCAGAGCTGGAATTAAACACTCCATTTAGCACGAGAGGAGCATGGAGTGATGGGGAACACACGGCTGTGCTCTGGAGCGACCATTCCATCCCTTCTGGCAGAGCACACAGGGATCCATGGATTGCTTTAAATGCTTTAAATGCAGTTCGATCTCTGTGCGGTGCCTTGGGCACTGTGCACAGTACAAGCTGAGTACCAGGAAGAAAATCCCTGATAATGTCCTAATAGGAGCTTACCAACAATGTGATAGAGGATTATTAGCTGCTTCCTGCTGGTTTTTTTCTATTCTTTTAGGACAAAGTCTAGAAACCTCTCAGTTTCCCCAGTAACTGATAAAGACCTGATATCAGAGTACTCTATGGGGCAAATCATTTTAGGCATCTAGATGATTTCTCTTGGGATATCAATGCTGCATACAAAGCACAGTCACACAGGGTTTGTCCTAAAATCCAATGTTTTCATTTTTAGGAACTTATCACTTCCTTAAACGGTCTTTAAATTACCTGTAATTAATTTGTTGTGTACTTCAATACAGACTGAAGTTCAGACACGTATTGAGCTCTTCACTACTGGGCATTTATATTTAGGAGAATGTGTATACCATAGAATCATGGAATGGTTTGGGTGGAAAGGGACCTTAAAGCTCACTCAGTGCCACCTCCTGCCATGAGCAGGGACACCTTCCACTAGCCCAGGTTGCTCCAAGCCCCACCCAGTGTGGCTTGGAACACTTCCAGGGATGGGACAGCCACAGCTTCTCTGGGCAACCTGTGCCAGGGCCTGCCCACCCTCTGAGTAGACAATTTCTTCCTAATATCTGATCTAAATGTACCTCATAGCTGCAAGCACTTCAGTAGAAAGCAGCCCCTCATTCCCACCTGGGCTGGGATGACAAGATGGTGCTCAATCCCTGTGAGCTGCAGTGGTCAGGAAGATACCACAGAGGCACAAAATAAACACACAAAACCAAACAAGAGAAAAGTCTGGGGAAAACAACAACACATTCGTGTTGAAAAAATAGAAGAGAAAGAAATGGTTAATGGTTCCACAAAAGGTCAAAAAGGCGAAAGAGCAGAGCACTGTAAGAGGATACTGGAGGTAAATGTTATCAAAGCCATAGATCAGTAGCATCTCTCCTCCCTACACCACTAAAACAACTAGTAAAATTCAGGACAGGATAATTCCTACCTTATTTCCCTCCAAGCCAAAATAAGATTGCATGTAGCCAGCCAAACTATTTTATATGATGTATTAAAAATGATCCATTAAAAATATATCTGTCTAGTGCAAAAAAATCAATACAAGTTGTCCATTACATTGTCTGTTTTCCTTCTGGTTCTTCCAAACTGTCAGACTGAAAAAATCCCTCAGGTTGTGGTTATTCTTCTTCTTGCCTTTGTTTCAAAACTGGAACTAGAAACATGTCTCCCTTCAACAGCAAACTCTAATTTGAATGCAATCTTCAGTCCTCTTATTTTTTTTTTCCTTCCTCCAAACCCTTCAATTTATATCTTTCTCCATTTGAAAGTACAGTCAGTCACATGGAATAAAAACACAGTGTGACTGTCAGTGAAAACCCTGACACGGTATCAAATCCATATGCTAAAAAACAATCCCTTTTCCTGCTCTGTTGCACTGAATGCTCTGTCAGTCTGACACCTGTCACTTCTAGATCTCTCTCCACTACAAACATTTACTGGCAGAAAAACATATTTAAATATCTGCGATTTGAAATGTTCTCCTCTAAGACATAGTGTCTGCACTGGTTTATGTTGAACACTGATTTATTTATTGTTCTCTTATCTAAACCAGAAGTACAGGTACCTGTAACCATGTTTTATTTCTTATACACTTAAGAGTTTCTTCAGGTCCAGAATAGCAGCTGACAGCATGAATGGAAACACAGGTAGATTTTTACATGCAGAAAACACAATCTGAGATACCAGGAAAGGGCACTCCTAGGAGAGAGGTTTGCCAAGAAGAGATTCCCAGTTCATGGCAGTGTTCCAGGGCTTCATTAGCAGGACAAAGCCATTCGGGGGCTGAAGAGCTCACACCTCCTACACCTGCTCCTCCTTTCCACAGAATGTGATTTCTCCTTTTCAACAGGTTTTTATGACCAAGTGTCACAACAGCATACCCGAGGGTTTTCCCTCTTGATCACTGGGTTTCTACCCTGGGTCAGCCTTTACCCTGTGCAACCACCAAGCTGCTCGAATGCTTTGCACCCCAAACTGCATCAGTTGCAGGTCCCAGGGACAGCATAGCCCAACCCTCAGCTCACAGGGGCTTAGACTGACATGGTCATTCTCACACGGAGGGAGAGGATGGGAGCTGCTCTGTGAACACACCTTGTAACAAGGCCCCTCTTTACACTCTCCTACCAACAACCTCAGCAGTCTCCAAGTCATGATCTGTACCATACTGTATCTGTGGGGTTTTTTGGTTTTTATTCTCCTATTCCATAAAACAGTAGCCTTTTCCCATGTAGAATTTAACAATATGTCTGCTGTGCTGGGCCAGGCAGAACCAGGAGTCTTGTCTGCATGCTCCAGGAAAGCCTTTCTTGCTCACCTGATGTACAAGCAAAACTAGCTCATCACAGTCTTGGCAGTAACTTGCTAATACAAATATATTTTCCATTCAAATATATACACACACACACACACAAAACATACATTGTGCTGTACATACTGTGTAACTATATAATATATAGATATATATCCAACTTTTAAAAACTAATGCTTGATTTCCTCACAATATTCATATTTCTGACAAATACATCCACGCAGATGGATGTTGCACATTGTCTCTTGCAAAAGCTTCAAAATATGAATGATGCCATTTAAAGTCTGTTAAGGAAACAGGTAAATGTCCCAAATTCCCACACCATCTTTAAAATAAAACAAAAAGACAAACTACTGGAAGCCAAGTAATGGATTACCCTTTCCTGAAACAATGTGTAGGTTATCCTACCCTCAGAAACTATTCAGACACCAACACCAACCAGTTCCAACTACACTTTACAACTAAAGGAGGACCTAATTTCAGTCAACAGCTGCATTTTAGGCAACTGGAACAACACTTTGCTTCATTTTGGTACTGATTTCTGTCACCTTTCTAAATTTATGCTCTATTGAAAGCAAAAAAATAGCTACAAGCGCTCCTGTGCAGCAGGAAAGGTAAAGAAACAGCATCTCACAGTGAAAAACTGACCAGTGTAGGATCCCAAACTAGTCCTGCATTATTTTGCTTATGATTTTAAAATGAAAAGGTGTTTATAAAAACAGATGGGCTGCTGAATTTATGTTTCTATTAGTGTATACTGCTAATCTTCTAGTCTTACTAGGGGGAGAACTTTGGGAAGTCAGAGAGTTCAGGGGTCAGGGCACAGGGTGTACAAGAGGCTTGACTGTTGAGGGTGCTCTGGACCCACGGGCTTGTTCTGAGCAAACCTGAAGGGGTTTAACTCCCCTGGCACACCTACTCCTCTGTCCAGGGGCACTGCACTGGCCAATGCATTCAAAGTCTCTCACCTGGAGGATACAGGCATATGGAAATGTAAACCAGGGGCAGGAATCCTGTCTCCACATGGGACCAGACTATAAAGCAAACATTTTCTGTATACAACAAAGATATTACAAAAAACAAAAATGACACAAAAAGAACCCCCAAACTCCTCCAATCCCTAGATTGAACTTTTATTAATCCTTACCTTAGAACTTGTCCTTGTATAGATCTTCTTATAGTTTATTCTCTTCTGCTGGGCCTGTTTGTGAGGTGGAAAAAAAGTTGTAAAAATTAAACTGTCTTTTAAACAATGCACTGGGCAACACTGATGTGCATCAGATGCACCAGTAACCTCCATACCTTTAAAAAACAAAAAATGGTATCTGCCTGCATGGCTTCCAACCTTCATACTTGGAGTCGTGGTATAGAAAAAGAGGTGAGAAATATCCTCACAGGAGAGAACAGCAGCTAATTAACCACATTATTAAAGTGCTTGCAGCATAAACAGCTCATTTCAGTCTCTAAATTCACAGGCAGGACTACTACTTGTGGCAGCTGTGTCATAAATACTTCTCGACCCCTTTCATACAGGATGTACAAACTCTGCATTAAACAGGCAATCTCCATAAAGTGTCTTTCTTCCTGGGAATAACAGGTGTTTGCTGCACAGGCAGGGGATTTCAGAATTCCAGCTCTGCAGTTTACAAGGTTGAGATCCCCAGTTCTGAAACAAACCCAACTACATTCAGAAGATACACAAGGGACTATGGGGCTAGATCAGCTGACTTGCAGAGGACTGATATCTGTCCCATTAGGTCGAAAAATTTGAACTAATCTGGACATTATTTTTCTCTTCAAACAACTGATACTCAGCCTAGCAGATTTAGAAATCACCCATTCCTGAAAAACAGTCACGACAACTACTTTGTGTACCAGTTATTTTTCCCTTGAGTGATTTTCCCCATAAAAACACAAAATAATCCAGTGTTGGTGCAGCTACACCAGTTACACCTATTTGCTAACATAATCAGGAGGGGAGGGAGGATTTTAAACTGAGAGTAAGTTTAGACTAGATATTAGAAAGAGATTGTTCCCTGTGAGGGTGGGCAGGCCCTGGCACAGGTTGCCCAGAGAAGCTGTGGCTGTCCCATCCCTGGAAGTGTCCAA
>JAWWEE010000030.1:823515-893587 GCA_035221455.1 Xenops minutus
GAGCTCTGGCAGCCTTGGGGCTGTGCCCACTGCCCTGGGGAGCCTGGTCAGTGCCCACCACCCTCTGGGGGAAGAATCTCTTTCTAAGCTCCAACCTAACCCTCCCTGACACAGCTCCAGCCATTCCCTGGGTGCTGTCCCTGGTCCCCACAGAGCAGGGATCAGTGCCTGCCCCTCCCCAGGGAGTTGTCCCTGCAATGAGGTCTCCTCTCAGTCTCCTCTTCCCCATCTGAACACACCAAGTCCCTCAGTGTCCTCACATGCTTCCCCTCCAGGCCTTGAACCATCCTTGTTGCCCTCCTTTGGACACTCTCGAATGGCTCAATCTCTCCCTTCCGTTGTGTCCCCCCAAACTGCCCCAGTCTTGCAGGTGAGGCCACCCCAGTGCAGAGCAGAGTGGGACAATCCCCTCCCTGCCCTCAGACCTCCCAGGACAGGGATGTCCCTCCTGGCTCCAGGGCACTGCTGACCACTGACCAGGACCCCTAAGGCCCTTCCCACAGCACTGAATCCCCAGGAAGGGCCCCACGAGCCCACAGTAAGGCAGTGAAGCAGCACAGATACTCTCAACCTACTGCTTTATTCAGTAATTGCTCCTCCTACACAAGTACAAACACAACATGGCCCCAAAGGCTACAAAGTTATACAAAACAAAGCAAAAAAACCCTCTGTATAGTATTGGCTGTACAACTGGTGGTAAATTCTTTGCTTTTCCCTGTGTGAACCCCAGATAATCCAGCCAGCACCATGACCTTGAGCCTCCCTCTCTGATCTGCAGTTTCCAGAAGGTTGGCTCTCAGTCAGTCATTTGGGATTGTAAAAGCAGAAGCACTCACACTGTTTTACTGGGGATTGTGTAGGAAGCTTTTACCAACACCCTCGAAGAAAAGGTGAAAGAAATCACTTAGGGGGCAGCTGCAGAACAGTTCTTAGGACTTCCAGCTTCTTCTTTAAAGTGTCAACTTGAGTGGACCAGACCAGTTTCTGTGGTGACCATCTGGTATGAGCATTACAAGAGAGATTACTCTGCAGATATTAATCATCAGGGGGAACTGGAGTAAAGCAACAATGCTCTACTTAATTAAGTCTTGGGCACATCTGGACTCCAGCTGCCCTGAAAAATCTTGTGCTGGCACCTAGAGATCAAGGTAACTGTCCCCCTGGCTTACTCACTGGGGTTCTGAAATAGCTCGAGATTTACATGCTGGTCTGTACAGCATGCTAAACATTTACAATGAGCAAGCAGCTGCCTGCTAACTGGAGAGAGACAGAAACATCTTTCCTTCCCTTTATCTGGAAAAGATATTTTCAAAGCCTTTAAAATCAAAGCCATTTTTAAGTAATTTCGATCCAAAGCCAAGAATCCCAGTAGCAAAGTCTACTGGCGAGGAACTGGTGCTCTCTTCACTGCCAGGTTACCTCTCTCACTCGACCTCACCCAGAGCTGTTATAAAAAAAAATGTACAATATATAGTCTGATGGGATTTAAGTTAAAAAATAAAAAGCTGTCCAGTCCTTTTGCTCTATCGGGAGGAGTTGGAGCTGGAGCGGCTGCGGTGGCGCCGTCGCCCAGGGGATCGGGATCGGGATCGCCGGCGGACGGGGGATCTGCGCCGCGGGGAGCGGGACCTGCAGGGCACAGGGAGCAACCTTCTGTTAGGACACAACAGCAGCACCTCCATGTATTTGGCTAGCTCTTTAAAAACACTTCCCTAAGCCCCCTCCAACATCCCTCACACACCATGGGAGAAGAGCTTGAGTGAGCTCTCCAGAGGGAAAAAGGGCAATTCAAACACTGACTGCACAGCAGGAATATTCCAGCTGTCCTCCCTCTGCTTCAGGAGCTGCAAAGAATGTTGAATATCCAAACAACAGATAAGGAACTTATCTTCTTCCTCAAGGAAAATGAGCTGAAGCATTCTACATCAGACTCTCCTTCAATTGAAGGCAGCTTTGACTTGTGAATCAGTGATATTCAGGAGAAGGATTTATCCAAGCCCTTTCAAATTTCAGGGAAGCTCCTTAGAGGAAGTTAACTCAAGAAACAGTTTAGCTTCAAGCTCTTCAGTACTACAGTCAACCTGTATGGCTACTGCTATGACAGGGTTCCAGGCACAGAACTTTAATAGGACAGTAGAAAACCAAAGGAGGAGGGAATGGCAAACCTGCATCTGGCAGACCTCAGCAAAAGGTGTGTTTAAAGGAGGACCAACAGGCAGTGGATCTTGTGCCAGTGTAACCAGTGCTCAATTTTAAACCTGTGGCTCAAAGCTGTTCAGCTACTGATCGGAGTTTAAGCAGATTTCCAAGACAGGAGCCCGTGTAAGCACTGAAGAAGACTCAGAACAACTGATGTGAGCACGATCAGGCAAGTCACACAACAAGCATGTACACGTCAGGTCACATCTTGGGGCCAGTGTACTCCACTCACCTGACACAGGACTGTTTTTTGGTCATGTGCCCATTTAGAAAGAAAGAGGGGAGGTACAAAGACTTCAAAAAAACAAGCCGGCTGAGGCTGCCACAAGAGTCTGTTCCCACTTCAGCTCAAAGCTTTTATGCAGAAGGGGCTCCAGGGAGCAGGCTGGGAAGCACCTGACCTTTCCCACAGGCTGCATCCAGGATAGAGATCAAAGTAGGACACCCCAGAGCTACGGAGGAGCTGGGAAGTACAACCCAAGTTCAACCAGAGCCCAAAAGGTGCTGCTGTCACTCGGAGGGGAAAGTCAAGTCCAGCAGGGTGGCCCCCATGCCAAGCACATGTTGTCACACCGAGAAGCAAACCCAAGCTGTGACAGCTCTCACCTTCTCCTCATGCGAGGGGGTGACCGGCGCCACATGGGGGGTGGTGGCAGCATCCTCCTGGGGGGGCTGAAGCGCCGGGGTGGTGGCCGGGGCCGCGGGGCCAGCACAGCAGTGGCAGTGATCTCCTGGCCGTCGATCTGGCCTTTGGGGGGATGGCACAAACAGCAAGGAGTTGGTATTTTTCAGCACCAACACCCACACATCACATTGCTACAATTCCCAGCTTTGATACAAGCTACTGAAGCGGGATCAGCCCACGGTGATTTCTCCATGCCCTGCTTGGGGCTACTCTGACAAAGTTCACACACATATCAGACTTCTTAATCTAACACCCCACCAAACTGCAGTTCAGTTCCTGTGAAAAGCTTTCCAGGTTAATGAATATTATCACTGTTCCGAAAAAAAACACCCAGTTTTGATAGTTCTGTGATGTTTTGGATCTGTCCTGAACCACACAAAAACCATTTAGGCTGAAAGCTAACAGTGCTTCAGATCCGTTCTCCAAAGATATCCCTATCACCTCCCACCCATTTTCAGATCAAATTCATCTGCTCTGAAAATTTTTAGAAGCCCTCAGGCTCCTTGCAGGATGATACCTACCTCCATCCATGTGTTTCAGGGCTTTCTCAGCATCATCTGGGTTCTCAAACTCCACATAAGCATAACCTTTGGAAAGGTGTGGGTTTAGCCTGTCAACTGGCATGTCAATCATTTTAATCTTTCCATAAGTGGAAAAAATTTCCATTATGTGATCCTGCAAAGAAAAAGCAAGATTTATGGGCACAGGCCATGCTCACTGGCCAGGTCTGGCTGGCACAGAGTAGTAAATCCACAGCACATTATTTTTTCAGCAGCCTGAACCTTTTACCCCTGAAGACCTTTAAACTACATTCCAGCAAAGACAACTCCAGCCAGCCCAGCTCTCTGTAGGTCCTTTATCAAGGACTGTCAGACAGTCCTTAATGCCTCCAAGGTAATTTCACCTGTTGCCCCAACTGCTATAGTTTTCTTCCCAGTAAAGCAGGATATAAGCTCTGGAATACTGATAAAGCAGGCAGACCTCTTAAGCACTACACAGTGTCACAAGCCTGCATGGTATTTGATTCAGTAAAGTCTTACTAAAATTTTCTTCCCTAATCAATCCAGACACAAAGCAAGAATTTCCAACAGCAACATCTTGACAGCTCTCTGGTAACCAAAATGTCCTGAGAGCTTTGAGAGAGCCTCTCACAGAAGAATATGAATGATTGATACTGCAAGGGAACATGCCATTACCTTGGTCACGTTTCTAGTGAGCCTTCCAACGTGCACCTTTGTGGGTCTGGGTGACGGGCTCCGCCTCTTTCGCTCCTTTTCATCTCTCTTGGGGGGCTTTGACCTGATTTGGACAACAGAAAACATTCAGTTTTCAGGGAACATGCAAGACAAACCCAAGAAGCCAGTCATTATCACAGGATTAAGAAGTACCATTTTCCTTAGAAGGGCATCTTTTTTCTGAGGAAGTTACATGTTAACAAGTGTTGGGGTGGTGGTGAGCGTGTTCCACTCAGAAACACCTCAGGACTTGCACTTGTCTTGTCTGCTTTTGTTTTAGAACCTTCTAGAATTTGAGAGCTTTATTTTGCAACTTTTCAGCTTCACTACAACAAACTGGAAATTGAGCAAACACTTCTATGAAGATGTGGCCATAGCTAAAGCATTTCCCAGTTACTAACACAAAAAACATTCTTTGCCTCAACAATTAAAGAAGCAAAACGAAGCCATAAACACCACAGCATACCACAACCAAGGAAATGAACAGATTCAATGATTTGTGTTTCTAGATCTTCTGTCCAATACAGAGGTCAGAAATGTTAAAAAAAAAATATTTAAGTAGCTACATATTACAATGCCTTTGCAGTTAAAAAATCTGAAATGCAATTTTAATCTGTAAAAAAAAAAAATCAGTAGGTAAGAAATTTATGCTCCTTCCTGATCTTAAACTAAAAGTCCACAAATTGAGTGATACACTAAAAAACCCACAGTGGTTTAAGCAGATTTTTACCAGCCTTCAGCACTATACCTAAAGGAAAAACCTTACAGCCATTAACATAGTTAGATTCCCACATCACCCTTACAGGAAAATGCTTCCTTTGTCCCCCTTCCCATTTTACTTTCTTATACTTACGAATACATATATATAGACACACATGTGCATACACATATATCCCAGTTTTAGCCTGGACTTTTCTGTTAGTCTTGGCTGTAATTTACAGGAACTGAAGAATTCTGCTCTGATCTAGGCCCACACTACTGGGGAAACATTGAATAAGCCTGCCTTTACGAAATACAATATTTAAAATCACTCTTTAAAATGAGGTTTTTAATCTCTGCTCCCACAGGGTGTATGTTTGGGTTGTAAGGAAACGGAGCACACCCATTCTAACAGAATTCAGATCTCTAAGTTATGGAGAAAGCAAATGGTCCTCAGAGAACAACCTGTTCTGATCCCAATCTTGTATTCTACGTGGAAATTAACCTGCCATCTGGCAATTGCCAGCACACAACTCCAACTCACTTGGAGCGGGAGCGTCTCCTGTTGTCGTGTCTCCGCCGAGAGGGACTGGGAGACCCGGAGGAGCTGCTGGAACTGGAGCTGCGTGAGGTGCTGGAGCTCCCAGAGCGGCTCGAGGCAGAAGAGGAGCTTGACCCACTGCTAGAACCAGTGCTGGAACTGGACCCTGAACTGGAAGTTGAGCTGGAGCGGGATCTGTTGAGAGCGGGAGAGGAATAAAAATGAGTGGAATATCCAGAAAAGCAATGGCTAAAAACCTGGTAACTACAGAGAGAAAAAACTGTGACTTAGAACAATGAAAACTGAGAGTCTACCCCTCACAACACACCCAAAGAAATGCATATTTAAAATATAAACCCCCTCAAGTCAGACAAAACTGCATTGCGACAATACAAGCTTTCAACAGGCTCAAGACTAGCAGAAATGACGCTGGGGGTTTCTGGAAACACTGTCATTTGTTCCTCCCTGTGGTACCTGGTGCTGCTGCTGCCGCTGGAAGCGCTGCGCCTTTTGCGCGTCTTGTCCCGACCACGATCCTTCTCCCCCGACTCCTTGGTGGCTGTTTTGTCCTTGGACCGGTCCTTTGACTTCTCCTCAGACCTGTCCTTGCGCTTCGTTGGTGAGGGAGCCCTTCAGCAACAAAGGGCAGAAGGCTTTGCTTAATGCAGAAAAAGAGACAACAAAAGCCCCACACCCAAAGAAATAACAGAACAGCAACAGAACATGGAACTTCCAAAGTAACTCAGGATCACCGTAAATGCAGAGTTAATTAGGCAAGTCCTGATGGTTTAGAAAAAGGGAAGTATTTCTCATTACAGAGCACCGTGGAGGAAGACAGACACAGCACAAAGAAAGCCACTCAGGAAGAGGTCCAGTTCCAATTCCTCACTCTCACTGGGAGAGTGCTCAGGCAGCCTATAACATTCATAGTTTTGTTAGGTCTGGAATATTTGGATAACATGATTATCTAGTCCTTGATTTTCTTTTGTTTTCTTTTGAGTCCTAGAAAACTCTTCTTTTTCAATCCTGCTTTGAGTCCTAGAAAACTCTTCTTTTTCAATCCTGCTAACTCCCCTTTGGAAGCAACTGAAGCAGCACCAAATGGGCCCCACTTATCTCAAATCTCACTTCTGGCTCCTCGATTCTGAGAACCAATCCTTAATAAACCCCAAAGAACAGTCTGGTGACAAGATAAAAGGGTTCACAAACAAGAAATTAGTTAGGCATAAAACAGCAAACCTGCTGGCAACACTCTGGGTACTCACTGCCTTCTCTACAGTCCTGAGTTACACATCCTGCTGGATGGAGGGCTCACACGGACAAAGGGTGCATCACCTCACAGTCTGCAGGCACATTTAAAGCTATCCTTTCACATTCACAGAGGCACAAAACACCTTCATTATCCAACCAAAAAACTGGCAAACAGAAGATATCAATTTTCTCTGCAAGAAGCACAAGCAGCTCATGCCTCTCGACACAGCCCTGGCTTTGAAGGAACAACGAACAGCCTTCTCCAAAGTGTCTGTGCCATGCAGCACATACTTGTCAGGAAGAAGGGGCAGCTGAGAACAAACCCTCGCTGAATTATGGCTGCTTCCAGCCTCGACCAGCTGCTCCCAAAGCTCTGACAGCCTTGGAAAGACCAGATGAAGGGGCCAAGTTTGCTGCATTGCTGCCACAGCAGCTCTCACTTCAACTTATCAGCACAAAGTTCAGACTGTATTCTAACCTCACCTACCCCTATCAGTTCCCTCTTTGCTCTAGATCCAAAAGGAGACAAATTTAACACCCCACTATTTAACAGTGAAATGCTGGGCATTAGTTGAATTCCAGGTGTTTCCCACATGAGGGCTGCACCCATCACATTCTGTGCCATCTACAAACAGGTTATTGCACTCTATTCCATGGGGGTTGTTTAACACCTGCATTACAAACCTGCCTCCAGTGTTTTAATAACTCAACTTGTGTTAATTTATGTGTGACACTCTCAAACTAACAGAGAAAAAAGGTTCAGGGAATGGAGTGTGGGCAAAGCATATGGGAGCTGCCAGCCCTACCTGAGGTGGCACTGAGTATGCACAGTACTGTGGGATGTTGGAAACACCTCCATCTTCATCTGCATCACAGGCAAATTCAGCAAGAAAAAAACCTTTCCAGCTCACAGCATCCAATAGTCTTGTTGCTTCTGGCAAGCAATTCCTTTATTCTCTGAATTGCAATTAAATTTATGTTTGGGAAGGGATCACTTCCCAGCAGCCAAACTTGCTTTCCCGATTTTCAGCCTCACAGTTTCCCCTAACACAACAACTCCAAAACACAACACAAATGAAGATTTGCACACCCAGATCCCTGCAAAACCCAGGAAACACCCAATGGCTTTCTGCACGGAGAGTAGGAAACCCACAGCACAGACATGACACTGGCAGGGCTCGCTGGGAGAGGAAATGTCTCCTCTCACACCAGCAACAAACAGTGCATGGACTGTCCCCGTAGGTGCTGCAAAGGGCACCAAGTCAAACAAACCTCAGCTTTAGGGCATTTCCATCCAGCTCTGTGCTCTAGTGCAAGGTGTGAGGCGGCTGCAGCTCAGGAGCTGAAAGGCACTGTGTGAGACCAGCTGAGTCACTGGGCAGTACAGAACAGAAGAGTTTCCATTTCACCAGACCAAAAAACTTAACATTTCCCCTTCACAGAATCACAGAGTGGTTTGGGATGGCAGGGACTCCAAAGTTCATCTCTTTCCACTCCCTGTCATGGGCAGGGACACCTTCCATTAAACCAGGTTGCTGCAAGCCCCATCCAACTTGGCCTTGAACACTTCCAGGGATGGGGCAGTTACAGCTGCCCTGAGCAACCTGTGCCAGGGCCTGCCCACCCTCATAGGGAAGAAATTCTTCCTAATCTCTAATCCAACCCTGCCCTCTGTCAGTGGGAAGGCATTCCCCCCCAGTCTTGGCACTCCAGGCCCTTGTTCAAGTCTCCCTCCATCTTTCTTGTAGGTTTATTTCAGGTACTGGAAAGACACAAAGGCCACTTTTCTTCTCCTAAATAACCCACAGCCAGGTTTGAGTTATCTCTGCCAGCTCCTCCTGCACCTGTGGATTCTCACAGTCACAATGTATCAGCTCAGTCTTCCAAAACTACCTGTTAGTGTCTGACAGTCGGGTCTGGTTTTATCCCCTCTGGCAGGAGGGAACAGGGAGCACGTTTGCTGTTACCCAGCCTGCTGCTGGAGAGGACATAGAATCACAGAACTAATTAAGTTGGAAAAGACCTCTGAGATCAAGTCCAACCTTTGACCCAACAACATGTCAACTACACCATGGCACTAAGTCTTTCCCTAAACACTTCCAGGGATGACTCCACCACCATCCTCGGCAGCCCCTTCTACTGTTTAATGACCCCTTCTGTGGAGAACTTCTTCCAAATGTCCAACCTAAACCTCCCCTCGTGCAGCTTAAGACTGTATCCTGTCCTACTGCTGATTGCCTGGGAGGAGAGCCTGAGTCCCACCTGGCTACAGCCTCCTTTCAGGTTTCACTGCTGCTACTGCTCCTCGGGACAGGCACTCACCAGCCCAATCAGCCTTTTAAACATTCAGCAAATGAAGCTGCATTTAAGCAGCCTCGAAACTAACCAGTGTTTCCACTCCACCAAAACACCCATCCCATTCTCACCAGCACTACTGGCCAAGCTCACTTTATTTGGAAACCTCAGCCTGACCTGCGGGCACTTTCACCTGCACGAGTGCAGGTATTTTACTAGGAAAACGTGGAAACAATAACCTGCAGAATTCACATAAGGCTGTGCAACAACGCCCTTTTAAGAGACACGCTTCTTACTCACCATCAGAAACCCTTCTATCCCTACCAAATCACAGGTTTTGGGGAAACCCGCCCCAAACCAGAGTCTAAAATCAATCCGCACCTCCCTCTCTGCTTCAGAGAGCCGACCTGCACTCTCAGGGAGCGGCAGCTCCGTGGCACAGGAGCCGAGCTCGCTCCCTCCTGCACCAGCAGTTCGCCCCGGGTCCCAGCCCGCAGACCGTGCAGGGATCCCCGGCGCCCGGCAGGTCCCGCACACGGCGGGGCCGGGTGTGCCGCCACCGTCCGGGCCGCAGCGCCCTGCAGCAGCGAGAGCAGCGAGGAGCGAGCACGGCGCCGGCTCAGAGCGGTGCACGGCGCTCCTCCGGGCCCGCACGGCGCTCTCCTCTGAGCCCAGGGCCCGCACGGCGCTCCCTGACCCCGCACAGCGCTCCCCTCCGCTCCAGAACCCCGGGCCCACACACCGCTCCCCGACCCCGCACAGAGCTCCTCTCCCAGCCCCGGGGCCGCACAGCACCCCACCCCGCCCCCGGGCCCCGCACAGCACCCCCCCCCGCCCCCGCAGGCCTCGGCCCGGCCCGGCCCGGCCCCGCCTCCGCTGCCTCCCCGCCCCTCCGTGAGGCCGCAGCGCCATCCCCTGACCCTCGCCGCGCCATGGCGTCCCGGGCGGCCCCCAGGGCGGCGGATGGACTCGGATGGCCGCGGATGGCGGTGGATGAGGGTGGATGGCGACGGATGGCGCGGCCCCCGTCCCGCACTCACATCTCGGCACCGGCTCCGCCGCCGCGATCGGCGCTGCGCGCGGGAACGGGGCCGCGCGCCGTGATGGCGTCACAGCGGGGGCGGGGCCGGGAGGGCTCTTAAAGGGACAGGGACGGGGTTAGAGGGACAGGGACTGGGACAGTGAGAAGGACAAGAATAGGGATGGGGTGGAGGGATAGGGATGGGGGCAGGGATAGGGATGGGGGCAGGGATAGGGATGGGGGCAGGGATAGGGACGGGGACAGGGGGTCCAGTCAGTGCTGTAGCTCCGGCAGTGTCGGGGCTGTGCCCGCTGCCCTGGGGGAAGAACCTTTCCCTGATACCCACCCTGACCCTGCCCTGACCCAACTCCAGCCATTCCCTGAGTGCTGTCCCTGGTCCTCACAGAGCAGAGATCAGTGCCTGCCCCTCCTCGGCCCCTCCCCAGGGAGTTGTCCCTGCAATGAGGTCTCCCCTCAGTCTCCTCTTCTGCAGCTGAACACACCAAGTGCCCTCAGTGTCCTCACACACTTCCCTTCCAGGCCCTGAACCATCTTCTTTGCCTCAGTATCTTCCTTATATTGCAGTGCCCCAAACTGCCCCACTAATGCAGATGAGGCCGCCCCAGTGCAGAGCAGAGGACAATCCCCTCCTGCCCTGATGCCCCCTAGGACAGGGATGACCCTCCTGGCTCCAGGGCACTGATGACTCGTGGCCAACTGAATACTGACCAGGACAACAACAAAACACTTTTTCAGCACATCAGACAAAAGGCACAGACAAGTCACCCCCACACATTGATGGGATGCAGAGCAAACAGACAGGGAACATGGATTCATCCCACCTAGTTTTAAACTTTTTTAATTAGGAGCATAGTTGTCCCACTTGGTGTCTGTTCCAGCTTCCAAAATCTGCAAGATGGTTTCATATTGTTCTAATAATTATGAATCAGGAAATCTTAAGACATTTCCCCAGAGCCCCTTCCACAGCACTGCTTTCCAGCATCTCATTCCCAGTCTCTCTATATATTTGCGGTTGCCCCATCCCAGGGGCAGAATCCAGCACTTCCCCTTGTTGAACTTCCCATGGTTGATGATTCCCAGCCCTCTGATCTGTCCAGGTGTCTCTGCAGGGCCTCCCTGCCCTCGAGGGACTCAACAGCTCCTCCTGTTTTGGGTCATCAGCAGACTTGCTCAGTGTCCCTTCCAGTGCTGTGTCCCAGTCATTGATGAAGATGTTGACGAGCACGGAGACCAGGATGGAGCCCTGTGGAACCCCATTAGTGACAGGTCCCCCGTCTGATGTCACCCCAGTCACTGTCACCCTCTGTGCCCGACCTGTGAGCCAGTTGTTCACCCACCACAGGATGTGTTTGTCCAGCTGTGGGCTGGACAAACTTTGTCCAGAGGGATCCTGGGAGAGACACAATCCCCCAGCCTTCCCAAAATGGGCCTGCACTCACAGCAGTTTGGTCGGAGAAAGAAGAGGCAGAAAAGGGACAGAGAGGTTGTGCCCAGCTGCTAACCCATGGGGCAATTTTCACTTTGTGTTGTACTCTCCCCACTCCTCCTGATCCTGCAAACACCAGGGTGGTGGCTCATGGAGCCTCTGATGCTCCCTTCACTCTGCCTGCAGCTTCCTGAATACCTGGGGCTGATAGATATTGCCCAGGACAAAGCTGAGCTCGAGGCTGATCCCTCCTGGGGTGGCACCAGTGGCCATGGGCTGGAGAGGGAGCAAAATTCAACTACCAGCCAGGGATGGGAGGTCACCTCCTGCACACCAGAATGAGTGGACGAGTATCCAACCTTTCAGCACTCAGTGTGACCTCCTTTGAAGGGAATTATGGATAAATCATGGAATCACGGAATGGTTTGGGTTGGGAGGGACCTCAAATATCCAGTTCCGCACCCTGCCATTGGCAGGGACACCTTCCACTAGACCACGTTGCTCCAAGTTCTGTCCAAGCTGGCCTTGGACACTTCCAGGGATGGGGTAGCCACAGCTTCTCTGGGCAACCTGTGCCAGGGCCTCACAACCCTCACAAGAAGAATTTCTTCCTAATATGCAAGAGTCTCTCTGGGAAACTACTTGTCCATGACCTTGAGCTTCCCTCTGACTTGTATGAAGCCCCAGGGACATGGCAGCACAGTTCTGTGCAGCTCACCTTCCCAGGGCTTCCCAACCCAAACTCTCCTGGATTGTTGTGAACAAGCAACAGAGCCAGCCTGGCAGCCGTGGGTTTGTGTGGTGGGGAAGGTGTCCAGGAGGAGACAGCACTCAGACCCCACAGGAATTTGCATCCTCCCTGCTCCCCAAATGAGTGCACAGGGCTCCCCAGGGCCAGGCACACAGCACAGAGGGGCTCCAACACCAGGCTCTCAGTTCTACTTCCAGCCTTTTCCTTCTCTCCTCTCACCCAGTAACTATCCCATGTCTGCATCAAAACAAAGTCTATTAAAATCTCACTTCTTTCCCAAACAATAGATTAACGTAATCGTCTTACGCCATCGAGTCTGTTGCAGCCAATGATTGCAAACTTTCAAGCTTGGAGTAAAATTTTAACTTTTCCTGTCAAAACTCTGAATAGCACAATCACCAGCTAGACAGGGATGTTGGATTTACTCGGAATAAGGCTTTCCATTTAAATGAAGCCAAAAGATTTCCCCCAGGTTATAGCCATTTAATTAAAACAAAGTCAAAACAAACCTCTAAAACTTACAAAATGCTAGTTGTATAAAATTAAAACCTCCAGGACTGCCAGAGTACAGGGCCCAAATAACACCCAAGGGAAAACAAATACTTTGACTTATTTCAGGAAAATAAGACTGACAAAACAGATCACGTCCCATCCTTCACAATACAGGCAAAAATATTTAAAGCCCCATTGGGCAGGACAAAGACAATTACCCAGATGGTCAATGGCACCAAAATGAGAAGTGGCATATCAAGCCTTCTCACCTGAGATGAACTCTGCTGCCAGAGCTTCAGGGCAGAGCTGTTCCTGCTCAGGGCACACCCATCAGCTCTGGGACCTCAGTGGCACTGCAGCCCCTGGAAGTTGGTGGGAATAGCTGTGGCCTCATGGGGCCAGGCTCCTGGGAAGTCCCCATCTTCCAGCCTGAGCCCTGAGGAACCCCAGTGCTTCCAGGACTCTCTTCAACACACTCATGTTATGCTCATGCCATGAATACATTTTCCAACCCAACACTTCAAGTCTGTAGACCAAGACCAAGTCTGGAGACCAAGGTTTCCATTGCTGGGGATAAAGGATGCAGAGAGAGATGGAGGCAACATCAGCTCTTCCCACTTCTGTTCCCACCTTTGCCTTGCTGTTGCCCTCAAGGATGCTGCCACACCACTGGGAGAGGGAAGGAAACCCCAGGGAGGCGTCTGGGCAGGCTGATGGGGACTGGCTGTGGGACAGATGTGTGTCACACTGTGAAACTCAAACTACCATCAGCAGAAATGTGCTGTGAGACCCCGGGATGAGTCAGATGAGCTGGCCTGGTGTGAACCAAAACACAGCCCAGGCCACCCACACTGCCTCAGTACCAGAGTGAGCTGACTCATCCCATGGACAAGGGCAGTGGAGGGAGGGGCTCAGTTTGGGGACAGGGGGGTCCAGACCCTTCCCCAGCACTGCCAGACAATGAGCAAAGTAAAGCTGTGCCCTGAAGAGCTGCTGGAGGAGTACACTGCAACCCTTGCAAAGCATCCTAGGAACCTGCAGAGCCTGGACCACACCAGGAAAGTCACCATAACTACTGCACATTAAACCCCCAATATTGAAGTGCTAACTGGCCACAGGATTTAGCCAAAGGGGTTTCTGCTCCAATAGTCAAGGTCAAGGATTCACTGGATTTTCACCATAATTCAACACCCGTCCCCAAAGAGGGTGGGGGGAGCAACATCTGCAGTGCAACACCTTCTACCAACAGCCCCCTGGGGTCTGTGAAGCTGTGCCTCAGCACAGAGGTAGTACATAGAAAACCAGAGCTCATTGCCTGCAGTGTGGAGGAAGGAGGTCCAGCATCACAGCCACACTCCACAGCAGCAAAACCCCCCAAACCTCCAACCCCACGATGTCAGCATGGTGAGAAAAATAGCTCAGAGCTCTGCACAGGCACTGCTGGGGAACAGCAGCCACTGACAGGTGGAAAACACACCCTCTGCTTGAAAGATACAGAGCTTAGAAATTGAGACTTCTTCAGCAGTGACCAGCCACCGTGGGAGAGGACATGGTGGAGCACAACACCCTGAGGTCAGCAGTTCTCCATGTCAAATCCCTAAAACCAGTATCAGAAGGGGATGTGACAGAACGGGCCACTTACTACACCTGCTCTCGTTAATGTATGCACACACAGGTCGTCTTCAGCTAAAACGCCAAGTAATACACCCCTTAATGTCCCAAAATGAGAAAAAAAGTCTGAAATACACCAAAGAAAGGTTTGTTCATCACATTTCTGTGAACCTTAGCTCAGCCACGACGTGCACCTCTGCACCAGCAGAGACACCATCACACCTCAGCCCCAGAGTGCAGAGCTAGGACACAGCACCACGGGACCTGTGGGGTCAAGCAGCTTCACTGTCCCATGGAGCACCTGGCAGCACAGGACACCTCTGCTGGCGCCTGGGGCAGCTCTGGGGGCTGTGTGGTGGCCTCCCAAAGGCTGGTGAGTCCCATCCATCGTGTTGGCTGCACCTCAGGCAGCACAACGGGCTCTCTTGCTGCCCAATGCTTGCAGAAGCAATAGGTGGGAGTCACAGGCAGCATCATGACAGCACCACAAACCCGACCTTCCCGCTTCCTTCCCGGGTCCCCGTCCCCCAACCTTAGCCATGGCAGATGAACTAACTGGGGCAGAGACCAGTCCTTGGGCTGCGGGCCCTGGGAACTGCCTGGGACGTCAGCAGGCAGAGCTCAGTGGTGCAGCTCAGCATTGTGCAATCCCCAGTGATTAAAATCGGGATATGGTCCCTCCCACAGGCCTGCAGGCAAAACTCAGGGTGCTGCTTTTCTTCCCAGGAGGGGCTCGGGAAAGTCTCTTGGGCAACTTCCAGGGCTGGAGCTCCTCTTCTCTGGAGACAGGCTGGGAGAGCTGGGGGTGTTCAGCTGGAGAGGAGAAGGCTCTGGGAAGATCTTAGAGCCCTTTCCAGTGCCTAAAGGGGCTACAGGAGAGCTGGAGAGGGACTTGGGACAAGGGATGGAGGGATAAGACAAGGGGGAATGGCTTTAAGCTGAAAAAGGGGAGATTTAGATTGGGTGTTAGGAAGAAATCCTTCCCTGTGAGGGTGGGCAGGCCCTGGCAGAGGTTGCCCAGAGAAGCTGTGGCTGCCCCATCCCTGGAAGTGTCCAAGGCCAGGTTGGACAGAGCTTCGAGCAACCTGGACTCGTGAAAGGTGTTCCTGCCCATGGCAGGAGGTGGAGCCCTCCAACCTAAACCAGTCTGTGATTTTACTTTGCTGCATGGTTGTCCCAGGTGCCAGCAGCTCCCCATCTGGCACAGACTGATTAGGGGGAACAGGAAAGGTTTCCCAAGCTGTGATACCTCATAAGAAAAAGGGAGAAAACAGGAATTTAAAAAAAAGAAAAAGAAAAAAAGAAGACTGCCTCTTGGCCCTGCTATCCTTGTGCTGGTGCCTCTGCTTTGCCCACCGGCAGCAGCTCTCTGCCCTCTGGACTGACTCTTCTGTCACACCACGCTCACATCCACTGTCAGACCCTCAAACCCACCTCAGCCTCCACTTCCAGTGGCACAAGCCAGCACCTCTGTGAGCGCCCCAAACCACCATCCACACACATGCCAGATGGGGCTTGGGGCATGCAGGGAAAACCACTCATCCCAAAGATCCCAAAGGAAATTGTGGATAAAAGAAGTTACAACCTCACCAAAATCAGGAGCACTCATCATTCCCTTTAGAGTCTCTCTAAAGCAGCTGGATCTGACCACAGAAGCCCTTTGCCAACACATAAAAAGCAAAAACTGAACACAAGCAGACACATCTTAAAAGCAGAAGCTTTTAAACACTTTTGTTTAAATGGGTTTCCCTGGTGCAGTGTGGCCTTACATGGCTCATCTCCTTGGGTCCTACCACAGCTCTGCCCTCAGCTCAGGGTCAGCAGCATCCCCACAGGAAGCAGCAGTTTTGGGATGCTCAACAAACCCCTGGGGTTCCTTCACACCACCTGCTGCAGAGCATGGACAGAGCAGGGCCACAGAGCCAGGGCAACCAGCAGCACGATGGCCACAGGCCACCCTGTGCTGCTCTGCAGCATCCAAGCTGCAAAAACCAGCCTGGTATTTTTTCACTCCAATATCCCCAGGCTCTGCCCAGCTGGGTGATGGTTCCAAGTCAGCTGTGTCTTTCCAGCCATTGATTTTCCAAACAAAGCCTACTTTTCCCTCCATCTGCAGTGAAACACAGACCCCCTTCTGCTGTGGGGACCATGGCAGGACTAGGCACTGTTCTACCACAATCCATGCCCTGGGCCTCCTTGGTGGCCAGAGATTTGGTCACAAATGGAGTGGGGCTGGAGAGGTCAGGGGTTGATTTTCTGCCTGTTACTTGCAGCAGGTGCTGGGAAAGGTGTCCCTGCCTGCCTGGGCAGGTGTCAGTGATGCTGCTCAGAGTCCATGGGGTGACGAGGCAGGAATGCTGCTCAGCAGGACCATCCTCCCCATCCCCACATCAGCAGGTTAAAGCAGGATTGATGCACCAGGAAAGGAGCAGGAAGGATAGTCATCAGGACAATGTGACCCACATTCTCCCCAGTGCATAGCTTGGCATCTCTCTGCCACCCCCAGGGACCTAGAGCCCGCAGTCCACATATGCCTCATGGACAAATCCTCACAAACATCCAAGAAAAAACATTTTAAAGGTCACTCTGCATCTGGTGCATGGAGTAGGAAAATTTAGAGAGGCAGTGAAGGTGGGAAGTACCAGAGGACATCAAACAGGCTGATATCGGAGTGGAGATGTGAGCTGCCATGAGAGCAGCCAGACCTATGACAGCTCATGGATGAATGCACTTGGAACAGCTTGAGCAGCCCCACAGGGCTCAGGAATCAGATTAAGTGGTAACAGGGCAGCTCTGGCAATTGGAGCAGCTTTCATGTTACAGACACTCCATCAGCCCAGAGCACTGGAGTGTCGGATCTGCACCAGGCATCACCACCAGGGCACATCTGCCACGGCAGGCACCACTGCCTGGGAGCTTGGTCATGGCCCAAACCTCTTTGAATCACCTGGAGTGAGTCCAGCCCTGGAGCAGGATAAGGGGCAGGGCTCCTCTGGTCCTGGACTAGGTCCTTCCACAGGAGCATATGGAGGTGCTGAGAACTAAGACCTTTTCAAGGCACCAAGATGCAAATAAAGGTAGATAACATGATGGTTAAAAGTAAATAAACAAAACAAAGATGCAAATCATCTTTTTCATCAACAGACAGGCCTCACGCAGCTACAGGAGCTGAGCTGTCTAAGCCAGGCTTAAAAACCTTTCCTCCAGGCTCCAAGCTCAGGCGAGCAGTGACATTTTCCCTCGTGACCAGGGACAGCACCCAAGGAATGGCTGGAGCTGTGTCAGGGCAGGGTCAGGTTGGATCTCAGGAAAAGGTTCTTTCCCCAGAGGGTGGTGGGCACTGACCAGGCTCCCCAGGGCAGTGGGCACAGCCCCAAGACTGCCAGAGCTCCAGGAGTGTTTAGATGATGCTCTGGGGCACAGGGTGGGATTGTTGGGGTGTCTGTGCAGGGCCAGGGGTTGGACTCCATGATCCTTGTGGGTCCCTTCCCACTCAAGACATTCCATGATTCTGGGATAAGTCTGAGGATGCCCTAGCCATGCTTGGGCCCCATTTCTCAGCTAAGCTGCTGAACTTTGCCTGAGCTGTAGATGTGTCTTTATTACCTGCCTACTATTGGTAGAGGAACAGAAGGGGAGATCACACCATATTAAGGTGCACCCCAGGCACCAGCTTTGAGTCTTTGATTTACTCTTTCACAGGTCACTGTCTCTGTAAATGTCTATCAAAGGCAATTGCCAGCACAGTCAACAGCTGCATCGGTGGTTGAGCATGAAAAATGAACGAGGCTTTCCTCCCACATTACTCCTGCCTTGCAGAGAAGTCTGCCAGGGTAAAAAGAAGGGGAGAGGAAGGAAGAAAAGGTCAGAGCATGGAGCCAATGCAACATAAAAGTCCAATCAGCAGAAGTAGGATGGGACAGTATGAACCAGATCAGCACAGCCCTCTCTCTCCCCTGTCCAGGAGCAGTGCAGGCAGCATGAGGCTCAGCAATGATTTCCAAAAGGCTTTTTGTAAAAAAAGCTACCAAAAATGACAGTCAGCGACACTGAAACTCTTAAGAAATTGAGACAAGCACAGATTTTTGAATATGAGAAGAAAAGAAATAGCAGGCAGAAGCAACCTGCTGGAACAGGGCTGTTGGTAGCAGCCCTGCAACACCACATCCCAGTTCCTACAGTTTGGTTCACATTATTCCAGCTGATGTGACTGAAGTACACACAGCACAGAGAGCATCCTGCTTCCCTGGCATTACAGCAAAACAGGGAGAAAGCAGAAGAGCAAAGAGGCCATTTGCCACCCCAGCTCCCTTCCAAAGGCTCCAACTGCACCAGCTCCAGCTACTCCAAAGGGGAAAACCTTCAGGGCAACATTAGGGCTGTGTGAGAGCTCCACAGGAAAAGCAGGGAGCCTGAGCGTGCTCACTTAGCAGCTGGCTGGATTAAAGATTTAACGCAATGGGTCCCTGTGGAAGAAATTATACAGGCTATTAAGAAAGATGCGCCTCTCCTCTGATGAAATCCAGCAATCACTGCAGCCAGCCGGGCAAGCAGAGCAGGCTCTGTGGAGCAAAGGGAAAGCTGCAGTGGCTCTCGTGAGCCCTGAATGGGTGGAGGAACCAATGGGTGAAGTAGCAGCTCTATTAGCAGTAAAGCAAATGTGCAGACACAGCCTAAAGAGAGAGAGACAGACCTTGATTCCAAGGGAAGAAGCAAAGCAACGTTTCCCATTGGAATCCACGGGCTCCTGAGACTGCAGGAACAGGACAAACAGCTCCAGGCCAGGGGCAGCAGGGACCTTGACCACCTCAGATGGTCTTGCTTCCCAGAAAAGTGCAGGTGACACACCAGTCCCCTTGGAGAAGGCAGCACTGTGGCACTTTGGAAATCCAAAGTACTGGCCAGCGCTTGTCCTGACAGATAGGCAGGAATTAACCCCAGCTCCCTCACCCAAGGCCCACAGGACCAGAGGAGCATAGGCTGTCACAGCAACAGGAACATCACATCATGCTAAAGAATCACATCCCTTTAGGGAGATAACCCAGTTTCGTACAGCATTATTCAGGGTGTGTCATGTTCTGAGCAGCAGCGTTGTGCTGCAGACAGCAGCACTGGCTATGTTAAATTCAGCTCCAACATCCCCTCTGAGTGTTCAGCACCTTCACAACAGAGCCTGAGCAGTAGAACTTGACCAAAGGAAACAGATGCAGGGCAAGAGTTCATGTGGCAGAGCTCACATGAGCATCCACAGAGCCCTTCTGCAGGGCAAAGCCATCCACACAGCACAAGGCACCTGGAGGAAATTCCCAGGGAACCTGAGCTGACACCCTGGACTCAGTGCTGTCCACAGTTCCAGAGAGCATTCTCAGGTCCTGAGTGTGACCTGACACCCTGGACTCACTCAATGCTGTCCACAGTTCCAGAGAGCATTCCCAGGTCCTGAGTGTGACCTGCATGCCTGGCACTGCTCTCTGGGCTGCCAATTCCCACTGCTTTCCAAGGGAACCTGTTTGGATGCTGTGCCAGGCTCCACACCACAGAGATCCAGGCACCCTCCCAAACACAGTGTGTGAGAGTGGGTTACAAAAATCCTCCCCCAGCAGGTGTGGGCACCCATGGGATAACACACCTGAAGGCAGGTGATTGAAGCAACTCCCCCCAGCACATTCATTGCCATAGTGGAAGTGCCACTGCTCCTTGGAAAGGCCATCCTGTAGTTCCCAGCCTGGCTCTGGGAACATCCCATGCAGCCAAGCACTGCTCTGTGGTGTCAGTCCCCATGGTCTGCCACAAGGTTGGGCTCAGTTCCATAAACACAGACCATCTTTCACTCATTTCCCCTCTGTTCTTCTGCTCCAGATCCTCCCACCTTCCCATTGCAGGGTGAAGCTGAGCTGTTCACATCCTCTCCCAACCCTTCCTCCCCCACTTTAAACCCCTCATGGCTCAGGAGCTTGTGCAGAAGCCCCTGCAGGACCCAGCTGAAGGTGGACTTCCCGAAGGAAATAACAGCTGAAATTCAGAGCTGCTCTGATCCATACAAGGATGCCCACAGATTTCCAGACTTCAGGGGGGAGAGGAGTTGGACAAACTGGAAAACAGAGCTGCCTGCAGAACGCCTGAGAAGATGACTCGGTGTGAAATGCCAACTCCTGCAGCCAGTGAGGGAGGCACAGCCAGGCTGGGTGGCACGGAGCCTGGGCTGGCCCTTTGGGGTGACAGCAGCTGCCCACCAATGTCCCATGGTGAGTCCCCCAAAACCCAAAGCTCACAGGGGGCTGCTGCAGGCAGAGCACTCCTTAGCCCTGTGTTTTTCTGCTACCTGTGAGTGCCACGAAAACACCCACTTTTGGGGTGAACCTCAGCACCCAGGTGACTGCAGCCCCACAAATCAGCTCCAGCAGCTGCACATCCTGCTCTGCCCACGGTGTTTATTGGTTAAATATGTCAGCTTTGAACACTGGTGCTTTTGGCAGTTCCCTTCAGCCTGGGAGAGAACACAGACACATCCCACCACTCAGCTGGTGAGCAGTTATTTGTAGGTTATTAATAAATCATTTACTGTTTATTGCAATGATTCTGCCAAAACACAAACAAAAAGCACTGTCACTGCCAGCAAAGCTGCCCCTTCACACAGGTCAGGGCAACAGAAGTTTCGGGTATAGCCTTTTGAGAAACGAGTTTTCAGAAACCCTGGGTGGCCCAGGCTCATCCAGCTGTGACAGCTGTGCCTGTATGATAGCGTCCAGGACAAACTCTGCCTCCTGCCAAAAGCCCTTGTGCAGAGGAACACACAGCAGCAAAATCACTCTCCTGAGGAGCTCGTGTTCTCTCCAGGCACTTTTAGCAGGGCTGCAGGGAGCCCAGCGCGGCTGGGAGTCTCTCCCCTACCTTCTCACAACTGCAGCAAAGGGCCAAATCCCTGAGTAATACCACAGCACTTCTGTCAGGTCCAAAGGCTGCTGACAGCCTCTTCCTCCCAAAACACCACGGGGAAAGCAGAGGAGCATGGAAAGGAAAGAAACTGCCAACCTGCCCTTACTTTGCTGCTGAACAGGGAATCCGCTTTCATCAGCACATCAAGAGCCTGTGGAGATCAAGGAAATATATTCCTTTATATGCTCTCCAGGGCATGGAGCTATTTGCAACCTGAAAAACAGTTGCTGTCACTGCACATTTGAGGAATTATCCTGAACACAACAACATGATTTTAAAGGAACAAGTATCACCCACACTGCAGCTTGTTGCATGCTCCCTCCAAAGTGGCCCTGGATGGAGCAGGGAGCAGGCATGACCACAGGGATGAGCAGCACCATCCCACCCAGAGGGACAGGACACAAGGATCCCCCAAAATCCCAGCACTGTCACAGATCTGCTGCTCACAGCCCTTCTCTGCAGGACTCCTGGGATCCCTGTGAAAGCCCTGGCCAAGGTGGAGGTGCCCACCCCAAACAGGGAGGCTGGGACAGGAACATCAGTCACAGGGACCTGCAGGAATGCAGAACAGCAGCACAAGCTGAAATCATGTCACTGAAGACCACAAGTCCAGAATTTGGTTTTCTGCCTAAACAGCATGAAAATAAGTAAAAGGACCAGAACAACACACACAATTCCATCAATACACACCTGCACAGAGGACGTGCCCAAGGGACACCTGGGGAAGGGCCAGCACCAGGGGAAGGAACCTTGAGCAGGTCTGCCTGCAGAGTGGGGAGCAGGCATTATGCTCCCTCCCCCTAGTCTCTCAATAATTAATCCTCCAGAAATTGGTCAAGTCTTTAACTAAGCCAGCTCAGCAAACTGAGTGAGGAATTTTTAGGTCAGAAATACAAGGAGGACTGAGAAGGAAAAAAAAGGAAAATAAGCCTCCTGTTCATTCCCAAGGGATTAGCACTTCTGCCCAGCCAGAGCCAGCACCTCTGGAGCAAGAGTTGGCTGGGAATCACACCTTGTCATTTGGACAGTCTTGGCATCTCTGACACCTCAGGTGCCTCTGACATGGGTAAAGAGCACATTTCTGTGCAGAGCATCTCTCTCCATCTCACAGCTCGTGCCCACAGAGGAAAGCACCTCATGACAATTATATTTGTTATGTCCCTCCCACTTCAATGCCTTTGATGTCTTAACCAGCATCTTCTGCAGAGGGGTTTTTCCCTTTTCCCAAAGCTGTAACCCAGGGATGAAGCATGCAGGAGAAGTCTCAGGAGTTTCACATTTCACAGCACCAGAGCAAGAGCAGCCTCTGTGAAGCCCCTCTCAGCCCACCCATGTGGTACATCCATCGGGGCAGGCAGGTGACCTGCCAAGGGACAGCAGCAGCTCCCCCAGGGTCCTGGAGCACAGATGCTCCTTCAATAGAAGCTCCATCCAGTGCTCCAAAAGCACAAGGTGTGTCTTCCTTGGAAGACAACCCTTGGGAAAAAAAGAAGTAAGATGCATCTTCCATGACGTAGCTACAGATATTTGGCCACCCAAAAAGACCTGGGACTGTGGGAAGGGCACAGAGAGTTGGGGTGGAAGGAGGGTCTGGGGTCAGGGCAGGTGGAGGGTTGAGCACAGGGGAGGGGGTGCCAGCAGTGCCCCCCACTCGCACAGATGTTGCAGCCCTCTCATGTCCCCCACCCCACACACATGGGGACACGACCCACGGTCCAAGGGGACACACCCTGCATCAGCAACAGCCTCCTGCTACTGCTACTCCTTCCTCTGCTCCCACTCCAATACAGCAAGCAGGGGGGCTGTGTGGGGGATAGAGACAGGGTCAGCACTTGAAGTTTCCTGCTTCTCAGTGGAAGAGTTCAGCCTGATATTCCACTGTGGGAGCATGGAAGAGGGGGCACAGGGCTCCAGTGGCAGCTGCCATAACCTCCGACCATCCTCACACTGACAGGATGTGCAAGAAGGAAACACAGCCATCAGACTCCTGCCAGGAGCCCGGGGTGGAGGGACCCCACAGAAACCTGCTCTCACCTTTGCTCACACATTGAAACAACGCTGACCACCGTTACTACACCTCTAGGAACAGGCCCAGCCCTGAGAAGGTGTTCACAGGCAGACCCACAGGGGGAGGGTGGCAGGAACTGGGCAAAGGAAACAGCCCATGCTGCACCCACCTCCCATTTGCTGCTCTGTACCACCTCTTCTCACACCAGTAACAAGGACCTTGCTCCTCGCAGGCAGATGATTCTCAGGCTCTCCCTGACAGCACACCTGCTTGTTTCTTCCTTCAGTTTAACCTGAAGGACCCTACAGTCTGTACTTGCACTGGAAGAATGGTCTGCAAGCAGTTTTGACACCTGCCCCCAAGCCCCTGTCTCAGCTCCAGCATCCCTAGCTTGTCCCTGCACTACTTACAGCTTGTTTTTTCCATGTTCTCCTTGTGCACTGTAAGACAGATTTGCATAAATGGAGCCTAGAGGAGGGCAGGGACTCAGGGAGCAGCAGTGCAAAGGTTTGGTCCCTCCACCTGCTGGGTTACATCTCCCAGCTCTATCGCTCTGTCTTGTGGCAGGAGCACTAAGGTCTTGCTGGATGGGGATTATCCAGCACCCTTTTCTCTCACCCCCATCCAGCCAGGACCACATGCCCTTTGGATGAATCCTCCTCCCTGCTCTGGGAGGGTGGCACCCAGGAGACAGATCCCTGCAGGAGCAAAGGGACCATCGGGGACAGAAAGGGAGCAGGACTGGGGTTCTGTGCCCCCTGGCACTGCCTGGCTCGGGGGGTGCTGGGGACCCAGAGCAGCCCCAAGCAGCAACAACGTGGGGAGGCATGGCCAGCCTGTCCCCCAGGGGAGGTGGGGGCAGCACAGACAATTCCAGCATTGAGTGGCCGCTTGTCCCAGCCCATCTGCAGCTCCCGGAGCCTGGAGCAGACAAAGCCAGTGTTGGGCCATGGCAAGCCCTGCCAAGACAGGAACACAGACCCGCCTTTGTGCCTGCAAAGGCAAAGTTAGCTTTGGGGAAAAGACTGGAGAGCTCAAGCACTGGAGCTGGTGCTTTGGCTGCTTTCCACTGGGAGGTTTGTAACCCACGTGCACATGACAGCAGAAGGGTCCAGTGCTCCCTTCCTCCTGCCTGCCCCACTCGTGAGATGAGCTGGGGGTCCCACTGCAGGTTCCCCCCCACGCAAAGGCCTGCAGCACACAGAGTGTCCATGAGCACACACTCAGAGCAACATGGAGACCAAGCCAAGAGGGCTTTCACAGAATCACAGAATCCCAGAATGGTTTGGATTTGAAGGGACCTTAAAGTTCACCCAGTTCCACCCTCCTTGCCATGGGCAGGGCCACCTTTCACTATCCCGGGTTGCTCCAAGCCCTGTCCAACCTGGCCTTGAACACTTCCACGGATGGGGCAGCCACAGCTTCTCTGGGCAACCTGTGCCACCCTCCCAGGGAAGATTTTCTTCCTAATATCCCATCTAACCCTGCCCTCTGGCAGTGGGAAGCCATTTCCCTTTGTTCTGTCACTACATACCCATATCAAAAGTCCCTCTCCAGTTCTCATGCAGCCCCTCCATTTGTAGGGTTTGGCACATCCCAGATTAAATCCATCCCTGTTTTTCTTTCGTCCCCAGACCAGCAAAGAGCCAGGGACTCAAAAGTGTTCCTTCAGAGGAGTAAACCAAGCAGGACCTGCACTCCTGCCCTTGGACCTGGCCCATCCTGTCCCTCCCCAGCGCATGCACCTCACATCCCTGCCAGCAATGATTTCCATATGCAGAAAAACAAAGCCCCAAGGACAGGAGATTTTATCCCACTTCCTTCATTCCCCAGCTTTGGGGTGAGAGCAGCCCTCCTGCCTCCTGTCCTCTCTCCTGCCCCCATCACACACCAGCACATGCACTGTGTTTGCCCCACTCCCCAGGGATCACTCCAGGGATCTCAGCACAGATCTCACAGGTGGGAAGCATTTAGTAGTGGCCATTGATGGCCTCTGCACAGCCAGGACAGCTCAGCCCAGCATGGGCTTCCCATGGGATCCTCCCTGAAAAGGCAAGCCCTCCCCCAACTTAATGTGAAAAACAAGACAAAATATAAAGGGAATCAGGAAGAATTGTTTTCCTTACACAGCTGACATAATGGATGGAAATTATTGGGCTGTCCTGGGCAGGGCCAGGAGCTGGACTCCATGATCCTTGTGGGTCCCTTCCAGCTCAGGATATTCTACAACTCTGCAATTCTAAATAGATGTATTTAACCACTGCTGCAGTGAAACCACCAGGTGTGACAGCACCTGCTTCTCACCACTAATACAAACCCTGTTGCTCACACCTTCCTCAGTCACAGCCAGTTCACAGCTCCAGTTAAAAACTGCAACTGCCCAACAAGCCCCATGGCTCCCAGCACTTCCCAGGAGTGCTGTGGTGCCAGAAGGTGTTTGTCAGGCTGTAAGAAAACACTGAAACACAGTGAAAGGCTGGAAGCCCCCAGCCCTGGCACAGCCACTCCCTGCAGTCTCTCCCATATTCCTCCCTGCAGTAGGAAAATGGAACTAAGGCATGTTGCATGCTGAATGCTCATGCTGCAAGCGCCAGTGTCAGCTTGGCTTCCCCAACACCAGCACATCTCTTCTACCAGCCATCGGGGAGTGAGAGACAGGGAGTGTGGCCCAGCCCTAACTGCCTCTTTGGCAAGGTCCATCCTGCTCCTGCCTCAGGGGCCTCAGCAGCTCCGCCAGGGCTCCAGGCAGCCAAGCATGCAGAGAGCCGTGCTCCTGCATTGCCAGCCTGTGCCAAGGGAAGGGAGAGAGACAAAGAGAGCCTG
The DNA here is from genome assembly GCA_035221455.1 of Xenops minutus. NCBI lineage: Eukaryota > Metazoa > Chordata > Aves > Passeriformes > Furnariidae > Xenops > Xenops minutus. Next base: position 849,510 of record JAWWEE010000030.1, read on the forward strand.
CCCAGCAGTGAGCCAGACAGAGCGCGGGACATCCTCAGGCTGTAACAGAGAAGTGTGACACCTGAGCCCTGCACAAGAGAGCAGCCACATGCCCAGCACAGAAGAACAGTCACTTCCCACCCAAACAGGGACAAGAATCAAAGAGATGGCTGGTCCAGCACCATCTCACCCAGTGGCTTCAGCTCATCTCACCTCTCAGGCCTGAGCAACAAGCTGTTTATGGGATCTTAATGGCTCTAAGCTGAAGGATGGAAGGTTTAGATGGGATATTGGGAAGAAATTCCTCCCTGTGAGGGTGGTGAGGCTGCCCCATCTCTGGAAGTGTCCAAGGCCAGGTTGGACAGGGCTTGGAGCACCCTGGGCTAGTGGAAGGTGTCCCTGCCCATGGCTGGGGGGTAGAATGAGATGGTCTTTAAGGTGCCTTCCAACCCAAAGCACTCCATGATCCCATGATCCCAGCAGCCATGAGCTGGGCACACTGGTGTGAGAGCACCCTCCATGAAGAGGCAAACCTCCCTTCCTTGCTCTGACATGAAACCAGGATGTGCTGTTGTCTGTCAGGATTATTATCAGCTAATGGATTGATGGTGGATTGCATTAGCTAATGGACTACATTAATTTCTTACTCAGCAGTAAAAAGGAGATGTGTAAGAACTTTGAGCTTTTACTTTCATATATCCCCTCTCTTTGGCAGTAGCAGCCAAATTTATGAGGGTCTCCTCCTGACCCCAGCAAAGATGCCTGGCTTGGCAAGAGTGCCCAACAGGTTCATTCGCTGCCACACCGACAGTCTTATTAATTACATGGCCATATGCTCATTATCCTGCACCCTGGTGGAGTGAGGAAGGGGAGGTGTCCTGCTAGGAAGTCAAGGCACAAGGATGAACTACTGGGGAAAGAGAAACCCTCCCCCAGGAGTGACAACTGGCATGGATCAATCACACTATGGGGTGAAAAAAATCCCAGCAAATCCAGGCTGTTCTCATCCAGGCCAGCCTGGAACTACAGAAAACAACATGCAGATGTGAAGAAAAAGGAATAAATGGGGTGAAACACGTCAAAACTATCAGCAGACACTGTTGTGGGGTGGGGGTTTTGTTGTCCAAGGGGAACAGCCAATGCAGCAGGACCCACAGCACCCCTGAGCCTCGTGGGAGCCACAATCCCACCAAGGGCACAGCCCTCAGCCCCCCTCGTGGCTGTGCCCCAGGCCTGGGAGGATGCTCACTGCTGCTTCTGACAGCAAAACCCAGGCAACACAGGGAAGTGCCCAAAGCTATCAGGAGAGAAAGCTTCAGCATTAAGTCTTCCTCCATTAGGGACAAGAGAGGAAAAGCATCCATTAAAAAGAGGCCTCTTAGTGCTTTTTGTACCATATCACAACATTGCTCCATTTGCCTCTGTTCCAGCTCATGACACTGGTGATTTTAGCCCCCAACCCCTGACATGCCTGTCACTCACCAGCCTGTTGCACATTTACCCTGTGGCAGACGGGGAAAGGCAACTGCCAGCTTTCAGCATCGCTGAATTTCAGACGAATCTCAGCCTGGCTTCAATATCCATGGTGGAGCTGCTGTCTGCTCCAGCATTTATATTCAAAGCAAATTTGTGAGGAGGAAACACACAACAGAGAACATGATTTGCAAATCATTATTTTGCTTCACTAGAGCTGGACACTGATGTAAAAGGAATATTTGAATTGCATCCACAGTCATACCTGCCCATCAGGAATCCTGCTCTTCTCCAGCCAGGACTGAATTTGTATCAATGCACACAACCCAGTGAACTGCTTCCCTCGCTCCTGGGCCAGCTGGGGCTGCTGAGCCAGCAGAAAGCATCTTCCAAAAATTATTTACCCTCAGAAAATCTTCCAAAATCCAGGCCATGATGTGCCTCCCCATGGAAAGGGGATAAAATGAGATGATCTTTAAGGTCTCTTCCAAGCCAAACCCTACGATGATTCTATGACAACTGACAGGTGGAAGCCTGGAAACCCCAGTTTCAGCCAGAAATAGTTTTCTGGTTGTAAATTGGAGATTGCAACCTCAGATAGTTATGGATCTAATCACTGTGTCTGACACAGAGAAAGGTGTCAGGGAAATTTTACTACAACACAGATAATGGGGTTTGCCCTTAAGCACTGGACAAATATTCCAGTTCATTACCCAATGCTAAGAATTGCTTGGACAAATTAGGGACCGGGAAGTTGAGCCTGCAGACCAGCTCTTTGATTTACCTTTAAATGATCTGCAAAAGGAAACTGTCACCCATGTCCCTCCTGGTCACCCTCACCACACAGCAGCACCTCGAGTGCAGGGCAGGGTTAGGCACCTAATTAGGAAACTGCTTTGCTCCCTCAGTTTCTCAGCATCTCTCAGCCAAGGGATGGTCCTCCCTGGTTTGCCTGGAAAGCTGAAACAAAGCGGATGCATCCTTGGGCTCCTGAAATACAGGAGAAGCAGCAAATTTTTAACAAAGAAGAAAGTCTGGAAGAAAACTTCTGCACACTCAAGAGATTCAGAGTGCAGAGAATCTAAAAGACAAAATGCCTAGGACATCCCAACAATCCCACCCTGTCCCTCAGAGCATTATCCAAATCCTCCTGGAGCTCTGGCAGCCTTGGGGCTGTGCCCACTACCCCGGGGGAGCCTGGTCAGTGCCCACCACCCTCTGGGGGAAGAACTTTTTCCTGAGATCCAACCTAACCCTGCCCTGACACAGCTCCAGTTTTTCCCCCAGGTCCTCTCCCTGGTCACAGAGAGCAGAGATCAGTGCTGTCCCTCCACTGCCCCTCATGAGGAAGCTGCAGACCCTGATGAGGTCTGTCCTCCATGTCCTCTTCTCCAGCTGAACAAGAACAAGGCAAGTGACCTCAGATGTTCCTCACACAGCTCTGTTCCCCTCTAGACCCTTCACCATCCTCATATCCTCCTTTGGACGCTCTCCAACAGCTTTAGATCCTTCTGATATTGTGGTGCCAAAACCATCCCCAGGACTGAGGAGAGGCCACCCCAGTGCAGAGCAGAGTGGGACAATCCCCTCCCTCAACTAGCTGTTGATGCTGTGCCTGATGTCCCCCAGGACATGGTTGGTCCTCTCCTGGCTGCCAGGGCACACTGTGGGCTCATATTCAACTTGCCATCAACCAGGACCCCCAGGTCCTGTGGCAAAGCAGGAGGGTGAGGAAGAGTCAATGCACCTGGAGATGTGCCTTAAACAGTGGCAGTCACGGGAAAAATCTTCACCTGGGGCTTCAGGAATAAAGATCATGGTATGGCTGAGGGTGGTGAGGATTTCTGGAGATCACCCAGTCCAAACCCTTCCCAGCCAGCTGCCCAGGCTGGCTTCTACTTGAGTTTTGAATATCTCCAAGGTTGGAGACTATACAACTTCCCTGGGCAGACTAACCCATTAAAGGAGCAATTTGTGTTTTAAGATCAATTCCCTGTACTTTAGTTTGGGCTCTCTACCTCTGTCCTGTCACCAGCACTCCAAGAAGAGCCCACCTGCAAGCAAACCCCTTCCTATGGCGTAACACAGTCATTCAGGGCACACTGCCATAGTGCCAGGGCTGACTCTACAGCTGCAGATGGGGCTTCTGTGGGTGCTGAGCACTTCAAAACCCACATGTGGTTGTGGAGAGGGAACCACAGCACCCAGGGGCTGGAAGGAGCAGGTCCCAGCCCTGCCCAGTCCATACAAAACCAGGTTTTAGCAGAGCAACACATCTCTACAGTCAGGATGGTACAATTGAAATTCTCACTGAATGGAAAGAAAATGGATTTTTGCCCTCTAAGGATCAACACAGGAGGCATGGTGGGATGCTGCTTCTTGCCTTGACAACACCTCTGGCCGTGGGTTTGCTCTCTGGAACTTGTCCAGGCACCCACAGTGAGCAGACACACTCCCTGGGTCACGAGATAAGACTCCTCTTCCTCCATGAGCTGGAGGAAAGTACATCCAAGGAGCTATGAGCCCCTACGCTGCCAGCTCCTGAGAGGCACCTGGCCTTTCCCTCTGCAGAGAGGGAGCTTGGACACAAACCAACCTTGGGAAAGGCTCCCTGTTGCTGTCACTGCAGGACAGAGATGAACAGCAGCAAACCTGGATTACCCCCAGGCTCCCCCTGCTGCCACTGGCCCTGGGGAATCCTTCTATCAGGCAAAGTCAAACTCTCCAGATGTGCACAGGACCAAAATGATGTTTGTTACAGGTTGGTTCCCACGGTCTTGCAGCAGCAGATTCCCAGAAGGGTGTTTATTCCATACAGCAGGACATCAGCACTGACAGCCAGCAATGCCAACCCTCAGCCCACACAGGACCCCTTACAGGGACAGCCACTCTTGTCTTCTCTCAGAAGGTTTGGCTCATACAGTGTGCAGTTATTCCATTTTTAGCCAAATCTTGTGCAATATTTGCAGAGTGAGGATCACTGGCCTGGCAACCCCTTGTTTTTACATTAGTAATTTTGACTCCTGGGCATAAAATGGTCCCAACCAAGCAGAGAGCGGAAATAAACAGCTACAGCAGGTTCCTTCAGAGAAAAGGGGAGAAAATCCCCTTTTGCCAGGAGCAAATACAGACCATTAAAGAATTCCTGGGAGCTTGGGTTGGTTTTGTTTGTCTGCTCTTGCTTTCAGTTCACAGTCCCTATAAGAGTTTTGTGTCCTTAACTCTTGCATGTGCCACCAAATCAGCACTGAAATGAGGAGGAAGAGGGAGGTTCACAGTCACTGCTCAGACCGGAGGAGGGAGAAGCAGCCGTGCCAGGCTCTGCAGCCATCCTGACCCGGAGCAGCTGGCACAGGACAGGACTTCCAGTTCCTCCCCAGCCACCCCTTTGCTGGTGCCCTGTAAGCAGGGAAAGCTTTGTACCCCATCAGGCGAGAGGGGAACCCCCAAACCCCACGATACTAGAGCCAGGGAGCAGCCCTGTGTCCCCAGGCAGGAACAGCTCTGATGTCACATGCACTGCACAGCCCAGGACCCCTCGAAGGGGCTGCCCAAGCTGCCAGATCCCCTCACCCCTTCCAATAGCAGGCACCTGGGAGAGAAAAGGGTGAAAACAAACTAAGAAGAAACTGTCAGGCAAATGCTTCATGTGGAACAAGAGCAACGCCATAAACTCTCATCACAGCCACAGCCAGCTCAAGGTGAGGATCAGGCAGAGGACTGTTGGGAGTTATAAAGTCTCCCCCAGCTCAGAGAGGGAACAGAGCCACACTTGTCCACAGGGAGGGACACGGACACCCTGCTCGTGGGACTGAACAACACAACATATCCCCTCAAAACCCACAGCTGAGAGGCAAGAGATCAGCCAGACAGTGCTGCACACACAGCCTGTAACCCCTTGGGCTGGGCTTTGCTCTCCAGGCTGTGATCAAGAGAGCTTTGGTTTGAGAAAGCTGCTGGTCTGCTCTGGGTTACACCCAAGAGTGGAGCAGGACCAGCATGGAGTCCAAGAGGAGGAATTAATCTGGCATCACTCTGGGACAAAGGCATTTGGAGGAGCTCAGAGCGAGGAGCTGATAGCTGCCAGAGGCTGCCTGCCACCCCGTGGCCCTGCCACGGCAGGGAGGACACAGCCCTGCTCCTCTCCAGCCTCCCCACACACTGGTGCCCAGCAGGAACTGGGACTGCCACAGAGCCCGTGTAAAACACTCACCCTGTTAGCATTGGCAAGCACTCATGAACAAGCTGCTCCCTTCCCTGCCAACTCCAGGGGATGGAGAAAGCTCATTAAAGGCAAGAGAAGTCTCTCTGGATGCAGGGCAGGCCATGCCAGACACCCATTTGGATGGGGAGCTGTCGGTCACACCCTGGAAGATGCAGGGCATGGTGAGCTGCATCAGCACCTCCCCAAAGGAGCAGCAGCTCTTCCACTTCATTCCCAGCCAGCAGCCATGCCCTCCTCCTCCTCCTCCTCCTCACAAAGGCAGACAGCTTTGACCACTGGCTCCAGAGGTTGCAGATCCCAGCTGGAGCTCTGCAAGGGGACCAGACCATGGAGAGCAGGGACCGTGCCACGCTATGACTGTCACAGGCTGTATGAAAGAGCCTTTGCATGCTGCTTTGTGCACAAACACGAATCCTGCCTGTCCAGGAACCACCCACAGCCCTGGCTACAGCACGACAGTAGGACAGGGCCCCTGGCCATGGTCACAGCTGCTGCAAGGGACATGTGTCCACAGCCCAGGGACTGCTTCACATCGGGCTCCTTTGCCACAGAAACAGAAGAGACATCACAGACACAGAGAAAACTCCAACCCCGAAGGACAGCAAGCACTTCACACAACTCACACAGCTCCAAGCAAGGCACCAGGAGGCCAGGTGTCCCTGGGCAAAGCACGGACGGCTCCCCAAGGAGCACATCATGTGGCTGGAGCAGCCAGCTGGACTATCTGCCTGACAAACAACCCAGTCCAACCACATCCCCCTTCACTGGCATGACCAGGAGAACAATATTCCTTGGCTTTCATCTTGTTTTTTCACGGCATCTCTCCTTGGTGGAAGAAGAAGGGCATCACAGGAACTGTCAGTGAACCCTGGCCGGAGCAGACACAAAGGAGCCACACACAAACACCCATTGTCGTGACAGGTGGTGGCAGAGCTCTACAGCTCACCAGGGACACCCAGGTACCCCAAGGGGCACAGCAAAGGAGCAAAAGAAACAGGGCTACATACTCATCCTGCACCGGGGCACCCGCAGGGCACCGAGCCGGGCGGCGGCTGAGCCAGGAAGCGCCAGCTCCGTCCAGGTCGGTCACACCGAGGAAGGATGGAGGGATGTAGGGATGTGTGAGCCACCTCAGCCTCCCGTCCTCATCACCACCAGCACCACGCAGCAGCGGCTGAACATCCTGATCCAAGAAAACAGAAAAATCAGGAAGCTCCCCAGTCGCCCAGGGCGAATGGCTGCTAACAGGCACAGCCTGGCACCACTGTGTTCCCTTGGCACCCGGAGCCCGGCTCCCTGCAAGACTCCAGCATGTCAGGGAGCAAATCCTCTTTGCCTGTGGGCAAGGGAACTGTGGGGGGGAGGAAAAAAAAGTATCAAGAAACTCTTTGTCTACAAACATCCAGCCGGGCGCACGTGCAGCGTGAGCTTCCTGGCGAGGGTGGAGGGGGAGCCTGGACTTCAGAGCCACCATTTCCGCCCCCAGCTCGCCCCACTCACTTATTGTCTTCTAAAAATAAAAGTAAACACTGAAGAAGAGCTCTTTGTTTTTATTTCTGCTGTGTCAGAGAGATTTCTCTGATAGGAACAGGTTGTGGCACCTCTTCCCAAACCTCTGAGAGCATTCCCTGAGAGCAGAGCAGTGCTGAGGAAGCCGTGGGTGCCTCATAGCCAGGCAGGGAAGGTTCCCATGGTGGGAATGATGGAATCCTGAAATGGTGTGGGCTGAGAGCGACCTCAAAGATCATCCAGTCCTGCCTCCTGCCATGGGCAGGGACAACTTCCCCTAGCCCAGGTCACTCAGAGCCCCATCCAACCTGGCCTTGGACACTTCCAGGGCTGGGGCAGCCACAGCTTCTCTGGGCAACATGTGCCAGGGCCTGCCCACCCTCACAGGGAGGAATTTCTTCCTAATATCTAATCCAAACCTACTCTCTGTCAGTGTGAAGCCATTCTCCCCTTGTCCTGTCACTACATGCCCTGGAGCTTGTGAGGGTTCCAGCCCTGGGTTCCCACCTGTGTTGGGCAAACATCCGTTGCCGTCTGTTGTAGGTCAGAGGGCCATTGCCCAAAGCACAGGAAACCTCAATTTAAGCTATAATACATATTTAAAAAGTAAGATTGAGATATGCATGTGTATCTCTTAGTGGTTTTGCTTCTAAATGTCTCTTCCTGACAGTCCAGAGCCTGAGCCTGAGCCCCACACAGCCAATATCACTGATTAAATAAGCACAAACTTCCTCACCAGGCAGCTGCCCTAATCTAAGCATCTCACTGCTTTCCCAGTTGTTTGTTCAGGTTCTTCCTTTACCATGGAGCTGCTGTACAGAACTGCAGGGTAATGAGATACACACACACACAATCACCTTTTTTTGACCTGCATTAGGAGTAAATCCAGCATTAATAGCCCAAAGCCTCAGGTATCCTCCCTGATTTGATAAAATTGCTTATCTGAGCAAAACCCTGGAGGGACCAGCCTTACCATCCAGAGCAAAGCTCTTCCCCTACACCCTGATTAACAGTGTTTCTTTAACCCAAAAAAACATAGATAAAAAAAAAAAAAAGGAGGAGACATTTGTTTTCCCCATTCAAGTACTGTAACTGCTTCCCGAGGAAAGCACCATGGGACATGTCATCAGGCTGCTAAGGACACCTCTTCCCTAGGGAATGGCACATGCAAGGAGCAGCAGGGCTCCTTGGAGGCAGGAGTGACCCATCCCAACTGCAAGGGGCAGCTCAGAGGGACAGGAGGAGACACATGTGGAGCCACAGCTGCCTCCTCCAGCCCCTGAGAGATCCCCAGCTCTGGGTTCTGCCTTGCCCTCCACCTTGTGTGGGGACAGATGCATGAAAACATAATGGGTTTGACAGGGCCCCAGCTCCATTCCAGCAGCTCCTAGGGAAAAGGGAAATTAAAAAGGGCTCGCGATTGGAAACATCCTCCCCAGGGCCCCATTAACCCCAAGAGTAATGAACTGCAATAACCAGGAGTGGACCAGCGAAGCAGCCCAGCCCAAGCAATAAGGCAGCCTGGGAATACACACACCAAAGTCCACTGGTAAAAATGCCATTAATTCCCAAACCATGCACTTCCCAACTGCCAAGTTACCCACAGTGTGTTTGCCTGGGTGTCTTCTCCCCAGCTAGAGCACTGACAGTGACCGGAGCCCAGGGGCAGCTCGTGTGGCTCTGCACAGCTGGGGGAAAGGAGTGTCCCCTCTCCAAATACATCTCAGCACCCCAAAAGCCCAGCAGGACTCTACAACTGCAGATGTAACCATTTCTGAGTACCGGAGCATGAAAAACTCATCATTACACATATAATGTATTGGGCAGGGACTTTGGGGGCTCCAAGGGAGCTGCCTCCCCCAGCCCGGGCTGGCACCGTCCTCACTGCTCCAGGTGCCCAGGGCTCTCCAGCACCTTCCCTGCTACTTCAGACAACGAGCTCTAGCATGGAGGGAGGAGTCAGCAGTCTGCAACCTCCCTCCAGCCTCTTCCAGCATTTTTCTGGGTCCAAGGCAGGAGGGCTCATTCTCCTCATCCACCCAACCTCTGCCCCTTCCAGCAGCTCTGGGAGGCTGCACATCAGCTCTGGTGGCCTGTCACCATTTCACACCACACAAGAAATCCCTAATCAAATCCATGAAGCAGTTCTACACAAGAAAAGAGAGAAAATAGCTTTGTTGCTTATTAGTTCACCTATGAGCCAGGAAACCCAGGCATATCAATAAAATCTGTGGGTAAGAGACAGCAGGATGTTTGACCGATGAGCATTCAGAATCGTCCGCTGCAGCAGGATGAATCCAGGACCCACGGCTGAGCAGAGGAGGAAATCCAGACAAGCCACAAGCCCTGAGTGCCCAGAGATACCTGGACAGCCAAGTAACACCTTTGCTTGGCCAGGCACATCACACCAAAATCCCAGAGCCTGAGAAACAATGCCGGGCACAGAGCCAGAACCAAACCCAACAGCAGCCGTGGCATGGGGGGACCAGCACAGGGACATGCCCTGGATGTGCCTGTGCTGCTGGGAGTGCTGCCATCCTGGATGAGATGTGCAGCCAGGCCAGGAGCTGGCAGGAGCAGAGACGTTGTTAACCAGGAGTTTTAAAGCAGACTGTAACTAAAGAAAAGCCAGCCCCGTTAAAAACTGACCAGCAGAAAGAACACCACTGTCCTTCCAGGACCACCCAGTTATTACAGCTGTAAACTTTTATGACACTCTTATCTCACAGGAGTACCAGGATAAGCTGCATTATTAATGCACTGTGCAATTACAACTTTCCAGGTGTATGAACTGATTTACTCAAGGCATATCTCCTGGGAACCCAGGGGATGCTCATCACTGCCCATCTCAGTCCAAGTCACAGCCCGAAGCCGATCCAGGGACACTTCAGGCCTTAAGCATTCCACTGGGAGTGACTCCAGCAGGAGCCAGGGAGAGACTCTGGCTTTCCTCCAGCCATCTTAGTTCATTTTAGTGTTGCTTCCTGGTGCTGGCATCAGAGGCAAAACCAACAGTGAGAATGTGCCAAGGCTCCCAGCAGCTGCCCAGAGCCAGGGGCAGGCCAGGGGAGCGCCCCAGGGCAGGGCTGGGTTCTGGCAGTGCTGCTAAGGCAGGTCGTGTCCCGCCAGCCTGGCAACTCCCACAGCCTCCAGTGCCACAGCCAGTGCCTTCTCCCTGGACAGGTCCAACATCCAGCCCCCCCCCAAGCACAGGCACTGCTCCACTACAGCGTGCACATGCATGTCTGGAGTAGGAAAGCGTCACAACCATTCTGTGATACAAGGTTGTGTCCCACCTTAGCTGCCCTCCCACCCTCCTGTCCTCATCCAGTTCCCCAGGATGAGTCCAGAGAGCAAGAACAGCCACAGGACATCCATCACCCCGTGGCAATGTCCCCTCTGAGAGCGCAGCCTGCTCCCCACCCACTGGGAAGGGAAGGAGAGTGGCTGCCTCAGGAACCACCGTACCCAAAGGCACTGCACACCCACCCTTCCCTGCAGGACACGCTCAGCATTCCCTGAAACACATCGAGGAGGGCAAAACCCACCCTCATCTCTGCTGGCCCCTGCATTAAGCCATGTGCAGGCAGTGTAATGTGCCCAGGAGAGGTAATTACTAGGATACCTCTCCCAGTTAATTATTACCTGCTCCACCATCAGTGTTGCTGTGCAGGGACAGCCTCGTTCAAATTCAGGGAAGAACGTAAAAGTGGTACAAACACTTTTGCACTTGTTGAGCCCCAACAGCCTGCCCAGCTCACCCTGACTCTGCACACACCCAGGGCAGGGCAGGGCAGAGCAGGACTCCTGTCCTGAAGGGCACAGAGCGGTGACATGGTGTGCACAGCCAAGCAGGGTCACACTGCCTCTCCCAGGTGCCCTATGCATTGATCCTCACCAGCTCCAGCCATACTGCAGACACCACTGAAAAGCAGGACAGCTTTGCTGGGTTTGAGCCTCAGGACCTCCAGCTGTTTTTTGTCTGCCACCACCAACTCATTTCTACCTGCACAGGACCTCTCCTGGAGCACATTCACCCACTCCTCTTGTCTTCCAAGTCCACATCCATGTGCTGCAAAGCCAAGGCTACACCGGTACCCATGCTTGGCACCAGGGCTGATCCCAACATGATGCCAGCCCCAGGAACAGAGACCTCGCTGGGGCTCAGGGACGTGGAGGGAGAGCCCTCCAAGCCAGGCATGGAGAAGGCAGGGCTTTGACCTCCCAATTCCACCAAATCTAACTGCACACCAATGCTAGAAGAGGAAGTTTTAGCTTGCAGACCAAAACCCTTTCAAATACTCCTCAAATCTTAGTTATTTCTAAGGGAAGTGCAAGGGACAACATCACAGTTACAGCAAACACACAGATCTAAGAAAATCCTACTGGATTTTGCACCTCCACTGAAGCATTCCTAGAGAGCCAGTAGTTACAAGAACTTGAAAATGTTATTTGCATCATCATTACGGAGAGGAAAAGGAGATGAAAAAGATATGATAAGATCAAGTGCTGTCAGCCTCAGGCAAACCTCAAAATTAAGTCCCGAGGTAAGAGGAGCAAATTAATTACTTTACCTCACTGAAAAGCTTTTCCTTTGCTCCTAACAAGAACATTCCCGTTCAGGACTGGGTGTGTTCAAGGGTAGTGCTCTTTGCTGCCGTTAGTGGTATCAAGGCAGGGCAGCGACAAGCCCACTGCAAACCTTCCTCCACAGCTTCATGTAGTTTCAGATGGGATGTTTCTCCCAGACAGAGAAGGGATTCACACGTGCTTTTCTTACCAAGAGCTGCAGATTCTGGGACTCCACTGAACCCGGGCAAAAGCCTGGCCAGAGGCCCCAGGCAAGGGTATAGAAAGTCACCACTTAGTGAGGAGGCTTTTAGGCAAGTTGTGTCATAAATGCAGCCAGGAATGTCTCTGCCTGGAGGGTAAATACGTCCAGTGACCTTATTGAGTCACTGCCTGCTGACTCACTCACTTGGGCAGCCTGGGCTGCGTTGTAGGCAAGGAGATGTCATAGTGACAGGGACTCAGTGACTCCCCTAACACAAGAGTCTTGCAGGATCTCCAGGACAGCAGGAGCTTGTTTGTAACAGCAATCCCTCCCCGCTCTGCTCTTCTGCACCCACTGCCACCTCCTCATGCCACAAACCACCACACAGCACAGCCACTTCATCTGCCCTTGTGACAAGACAGCTCCCAGAAGAAGCCAGGGAAGTCATGTCAGTATTCAACATACCAAGGAGTCAAGTGGAGAGGAGCTAAAGGCCACAGTGCCACACAAAGCAGAGAACCCAGAGCCAAAACAGCAGCCAGCCCCCAGGCAGCACCCCGTGGCCCTGCTGCATGACAGCCTGGGCTCCAGCTGCCACTCAAACCCCATCTACAGCCACTTGCAGGGCACACACCTGTACCTGTGCTGGGCTCTCCCCAGAAGAAGTCAGCCCTCTGCAACGACTGCCCAGTTTCCAGGGAGAAGGGAAGAGGGATGTAAGGCTTGGCCAACACCCCCTCCACCCTCACAAACACAAAGATCTCTTCACAGGAACCTCGTGAAAGGGCTGGTGTCAGCTCTGGGAGCAACACACAGGGTCAGAGCTCTAATATTAGAGCCCAGATGATGACAGGGAAGTAGGGAAGGAATCAGAAAAGAGCCATATAAATAGCAGCATTGTCCTTACTTGATTTCACAGAGCTTCAGATGTCAAATACGATCATTCACTCCAAGCTGAAGTCTCTAACTGATTCCCATCTGACAGTTTCTTATCCAGCACTTGTTCACCAGCCAAACAAGCTGAGTAAATATGCTTTGCTCTGCCATTAAACCCAGTGACAAATCATTGGCTTGCAACAAACCCAGTGTAAACAGCATCCTTCCTTCTAGGCCAGATCTCCTTCTGCTCCTCTGACCCCCTTCCTCTGCTGCACTTCGATGCTCACCAACCCTGGTCCTAGCATGGGGCCCACCAGCAGCCCCACACACAGGTGCCCTTGGCTTTGGGGAAGAGAAATGGCATTCTCAGGAGGGTTTGGGCTCCAAAACACATTTGCAGACCTCAAGTGAAACCTGCTTCAGCCCAGAACATTCATTTAATAACAGAGACATCCAGCCTACAAACAAGGGTCCTTAGAGGAGGCAGACCCTGGTCTGAGTAGTGCCTGGCAGTGCCCACGGACATATCTTATGGCTGGACAGAGTTCAAGACAGACTGGGCAAGTTCTTGCCCCGGGCACATTTGTCCTGACCTTTGTGGTGTCCCCAGCAGACTTCAGCTCTCCCACAGACCATCAGTAAATGCCAGTTTTTCTGCTCTTCTCCAAAGAGCCTGTTTAGGGAGAGCATAGGAGCCTGGGCACCCCATGGTCCATTTCCGTGGATCCTGACAACATCCACAACTATGACAGTGGGTCCATCCCCAGCAAGTCCTTTCTGGACCCATCTATTGACCTCCTGGCAAAGAATCTTCCCAATACCTTTCAAATGAGCCACCTGTCTCCTCAGATTCCTGCAGCACTGAGGTCCAGGCACTCGCTACATGCTTGATGAAGCAGCACTTCCTTCACCCTTTTTCCTTTAACTACCCCCCAGTTTCACTGCCAACTTCCAGTTTGAGTACTGAGGGATGAGGTGAGGAGCAGTCACACCTTCCTCTGCCTCAGTACCTTCATGATTTTGTAAGCCTGGACCAGGTTTTGCTTTCATTCTGATTTTCATTCAATCAACACACATTTCATTTCACTCCTGTTTTCAGTTTGCTGTGGAGCCCCCACGCTAATCCTGAGATGATACCACCACTGATTTCTCCATTCTTAACAGACCAAAGGTGACACATGGCCAATCCTTTGTCTTCTATCACACAACCCTTTTACAGCACCTAAAAGATCCTTCTTAAAATTACAAAATTGTTAATGTTGGAAAAGACCTTTAAGATCATCAAGTCCAACCATCAACCTAGCAGTAAGAAATGGCAGAGGTGAACCCCAGAGGGGCACCAAGCAAAGAGGTCAGCATGCTGCTCTCCCAAAAGCAGTGGGTGTGAGCAGCTCTGCAGATGCATCCCACCACCAGCCAGCACCTGGAACCATCAGCACACACACCAGACTCCATGGAAAAGTGGCCTGGTGCAGCTTGAGGGAGTGATGCACATGTGTACCTCCTGCGTGTCTGGCTGCTGTCTGGTTACTGCAATATAAGAAAGATACTAAGCAATATAAGCAAGATATGAAACTCTCAGAGAGTGTTCAAAGAAGCCAACGAAGACGGGGAAGGGCCTGGAAGGGAAGCGTGTGAGGACACGGAGGGCACTTGGTGTGTTCAGCTGGAGGAGACTGAGGGGAGACCTCATTGCAGGGACAACTCCCTGGGGAGAGGCAGGCACTGATCTCTGCTCTGTGGGGACCAGGGACAGCACCCAGGGAATGGCTGGAGCTGTGTAAGAGCAGGCTCAGGTTGGATCTCAGGAGAAGGTTCTTCCCCCAAAGGGTGGTGGGCACTGACCAGGCTCCCCAGGGCAGTGGGCTCAGCACCAAGGCTACCAGAGCTCCAGGAGGGTTTGGATGATGCTCTGGGGCACAGGGGGTGACTCTTGGGGCTGGTCCTGCGCAGGTCTAAGGGCTGGACTTGGTGATACTTGTGGGTCCCTTCCAACTCAGCATGATTCTGTGATTCTGAGATTCTGGATCAGGCTCAGACACTCTCAGTTCTTCCACACCAAGAGCACAGAATCCCCCAGTCAAAGCTCTCGGCTCACACTCCTGCTGCTGTGACCAACAGCACAACCCCAGTGTGGACAAACAGCTATCACCCACCCGAACAGCAGAGCAGCACAGCAAAGGAAAACAAACCCTTCTGCCTCCCATCGTGCAGCCTCTTCACCAGGAGGCTCTGCTTAAACACCCTGGGATCCCAGTGTAAGCTACGTCTTTGCTCGACATTTGCTAAACCCCCAAGCACTCAGCTTGGAAGAAATCCAAAGAAAGGAGGGGAAAAAAAATCCACATCTTTCAGCCACATGATTGCTGAGAGCTAAGGAGACCTCGTGGTTTTGTGAAGGTCCCACTCAAAGCGTATATTGCTTTTTAAACCCAGATGAGGACAACTGCCAGAACAACAGTCTCGTATTGATTTCAGCCCCAGCAAGGAGCGGGACAAGGGGGTGAGGCTGAAATATAGTTCAGATATTTGTTATAAGCACCAAAGATGTGTTTGTGCCTGTTGAGGGACAAGTCTGAAAACCTGCTGAGGACACACAAGCATAAACTTCTACCTGAGCCCTATTTCAGGACATTTCTTAAGCACTAGCTTTAGTGCCGAGGTTTGGATTTTTCTTGAGCAGAGCTGGAATTGCCCATTCATCACACAACCCCAGAGGATGCGGAAGCAGCACAGAGCCTCAGCACAAGCCCAGTGGACAGGGATGGCTCTAACCAAACAGGATGAACAGGATCCTTGGAGTTGCACACAGAGGAGCTGCTTTCTTCCCAAATCTACTGACAAATTCTCTGCCCAGGGCACTCCCAGATGGTGCCAGACGCATATCCTCAGCAAAGCCTCATGAGACAGGGCCATAGCCACCACTCTGAAGGTGGCCACAGGGTGACTCCAGTTCCTGGCTCTAGAGGACTGCAGTGCTCTGTTCCTCGGAAACATTGTCATCATCTGGGAAACAGAGGAGTAATTCAGTCACATGTTTCTGATATCTCTGTTTACAACTGAATTTCCAAGTCCTCCCAGAAAACATCTCTTGGGAACATTTCTGTAAGCATAGCTTAGCTGGAAAACCTTGGGCTCTGACTTGGGGGTTACAGCAAATCCACCTCACGTGGTTCACAGTGAACTGGGAACAAGTGACAGCTCAGGGCTCAGCTGAGAGCTCAAAGAGAAGGGAAGGGAGAGTGGGAACATCATCAGTTACACTCAGCTGATCACACACCTCTGGTTTAGCATATCCTGAGCCAGTCTATGTACACACACGGCAGGTACTCCCACTCTACTCAAAAGCCACTCAAGTCTGTGGCAAGAATTCCCACCCCAACTCTGTTGTCACTGGATTTGGCTCCAGGTAATCCCTTGGATTATGCCAAACCAAGTTACTCACACTTAAGCACTTATCCCAGGATCAGACCTGCTGCTATTGTCACTTTTGCAGGAGGATTCCTAGTTGTGTTTGAATTTTAATGTCCCGATAAAAGGAGCATTTGTGATCCTTTAAAGCTGTAATCTTTCCCACACAGGGTTTGAAGGATCTCTCAACATTACTGACATGGGTGCAGGTAAGATTTACAATGTCCTTAAACTGCGATTTCCCTGTTTTTAAGTGTCTGGCGTGACACTTAAAATGATGGTGATGCAGCAGGTGACTGCACCCCAAACCACCACCCCTCAGAACCCTCACAGGCTGGGAACTTCCCATCTCACCCCATCTGCTTGGTATAGGTGCACAGAAACATTGCTCCCAAGTTTTAAAGAGGTGGAATGGAAAGACTATGGAATTCAGAGTCAGTGAACAGTGGCTGAAACCCAGCATCCTCGGGTTTCTACTTGTAGTGCTCCAAAGGGGAGTGTAAGCAGCACCCTCAGACCCACCACATGCCAGCATCTCACCCCCCCTGCAGCCAACTGCTGTCAGGTATGGGGCTTTATGCAATGCTCTCCATGGCCAAGAAGAAAACTTGGCTTCCAAATACCATCCCTTCCCCTGGGAAAGGGTCTCTCCTCCACCTCATAACACCACCTCCCTACACGGAGAGCAAGCCTAACTCCTCACTATCTCTAGACACCGTTTCTGTATATGCTCCTATCAGGCCCAGAAGTTGGTCTGGAAGGACAGAAATCCCTGCAGCAGCTGCCAAAGCACTTGGCCAGGCTGCTGGGACTTCATTCAACTCCACACATGGCTGCAGTATCAGCCCCTGGACAAGGGGCTTAGAGGCCATTGCGTGTGTCCACCGTGGGCAGATCTTGGCACTGTGCAGACTGCAAGGCAGGCATGGGCACAGAACTGGCAGAGGTGACAAGACCCTGCAATTCCCTGCCTGTGGAAGGCCAGCCTTGCCTCTCTGTGAAGCACTTCAAGATGTGAACCCGAAAAGCAGAGCAAGAAAGGACCACACAAAGCCTCAAGTTTCACTGAGCTCTTTTCCCAGTGAACTGCAAATATTTGCAGTGTTTTATCCAATATCCCTCTGTGTTTACCCAGTGCCCACAGATAAATGAATGGGTCATGTACACTTAAGATATAAAGATTTCATAAGACTTCAGCACAAACACTGTTGCCACAGTGAAACCATATGGCATCTGCAGGGACATGGGGACCCTGAGTGCCAGTGCCACAGCAGGGTCCCGTGCCCATTTGGTCTCTAACCCCATGCCAGCACCAGGGATGGATGGTCAGACCAAATAGCCCAGTTTGCCGTGTCCATGCCCACTGTCCCCAGAGCCCAGCAGAAGCCACCCCCCAGGACTGAGCCAGCACAGGCAGGGCAGGAGCTGAGTGCCAGCACTTTTGGGAGGTGAGGTTTGCAGCAAACACCTCTGGAGCCTCCCCAAATGCCAGACAGCATGTTCCCAAGCTCTTTGCACTGAACAGTGACACAAACAGGTCGTGACCACCATGCTCAGTTTGCATGGCAGCACCCCAGAGCCAGGCCTGTATCTCCACACAGGCAGGCAATCCATCACCAGCAGCAAAATCTATTCCCTCTACATGCTCTTTTTTCTGCTCTGTTTCTTCTAGAAATGCTTCTGACCAATCCTAGTAGCCCAATTTCTGAGCTCTGGCTCTCTCTCCCCTACAGCCTGTTTTCAATCATGTGTTAAAAGGGCAAGTAATGCAGAAACAAATCTGCACTAAAGGTCAGGCAGCTTCCCCCGTCCTGCAAGGCTGCAGAAAAGTCCCTCCAGCTCATCAGAGTCCCCGATCCAGCTCCAGCCATCTCATTCTTCCACACTGCCAGTCACACACCTCAGCCTCAAAAGGAGGTGGGCAAGGCCAGGGCCAGCTGAGCAATAGCCAGGACCTGCACGCCACCAGCCCGTGGCACAGCCCCACTGGGAGATGCCCATAGCTCCAAAATACCACTGTTAGAGCTTTGAACTGCTTCTCTGTTTTCCTGGACATTCTAGGGCTCCCAAAACTGCCCAGCAACATCACATCATCACCAGGACTTGAGGACAGCCTCACCTCAAGTCCTCCATGGAGTTTTAGGTGCCACAATATCAGAAAGACCTAAATAGGACAACATCCAAAGGAGGGAGACAAGGATGGTGAAGGGTCTAGAGAGGAAGCTGTTTGAGGAGCAGCTGAGGGCACTTGGCTTGTTCAGCTGGAGAAGAGGAGATGAAGCACAGACCTCATCACAGTCTGCAGCTTCCCCATGAGGAGTAGCACCAACCTTTGCTCTCTGTGAGCAGTGACAGGACCCAAGGGATCGGCTGGAGCTGTATCAGGGCAGGGTTAGGTTGGATCTCAGGAAAAGGTTCTTCCCCCAAAGGGTGGTGGGCACTGACCAGGCTCCCCAGGGCAGTGGGCACAGCCCCAAGGCTGCCAGAACTCCAGGAGGGTTTGGATGATGGAGTCACAGGGGGTGACTCTTGGGGATGGTCCTGTACGGGCTGAGGGTTGGACTGGATGATCCTTGTGGGTCCTTTCCAACTCAGCATGTTCTGTGACCCTGTGATTCTATGATCTGGGATTCTGGGATTCTGTGTGCTTGCTAAGGAAACCCTTGTAGCACCACCCACAGGGGTGACCAGCGTTGCGGGGAGGAGGGACTGCTTGTGGGGAGCCAGGTGTGGGGAGAGGCTGCTCCTCCTCGGAGATCTGCTGGCTGTGGATGCAGCCGCCGTATCGATTGGGACCTGTGGCTCTCCCAGCCTGGAGACTGCTTGCTCCATATTGATTATAATTTTTCCCTGAAGACTGATGAAGTTTGCTGGGCTCTAATTGCAAGAATTATTCTCCTTTCCATTTTCTGAAATCCTTGATCATGTTAATGAGTTTTTCAGTTTTTGCTTTGGGTTTTGTGAGGGTTGGTCTTTAGAGGGAAAAGAACAACTGGTGAATGCTGAGCTGTGTCTGTTCCCAGACTGGCTGAGAATGTGGGGATTACATGTCCCAGTTTGTCCCACTGGACAGAATTTGCAGAATGTGGGGGCTTTGCCCCTTTTGATTTAAAAGAACCAAAGAATCACAGAATATCCCAACTTGGAAGGGACTCAAAAGGATCTTGAGTCCAACTCCTGGCCCTGCACAGCACACCCCAAAATCCTGCCCTGTGTCTGAGAGCCTTGTCCAAAGGCTTCTTGAGCTCTGCCAGGCTTGGGGCTATGACTGCTGGTGATCAAATGAGTTCTGGGAGCATCTCCAGCACTGGGGGTGCAGAGCAAAGGTGACCACATATGGACACAGTAGGGCAGAGGCAGCATCTCTTGCCCCTAAAACATCCCTGCCAGCTCTAAATGTCCCCAGATTATCCTGTCTTTGCTTCTCCTTTTGCTGTGTTTCCTCCCATCACCTCACTGTTAATGTTTTATACTTCCTTCTTGAGTCCTTTTGAACTCAACAAACTATTTTTAGGAGGGATCAACCAATTTTCTCTCTCTTTTTTCACTTAGCAAGTATCTAAAAGCTCCTGTGACTCCTTCAGCTGCCTGTGTTGCTGGCTGCTTTTTCCTGCCCTTATCTTTTCCCTGCAAGCCTGAGCCAGGTTTTTGTGCAGCCATCAGGGAGCAGGCACCAGGAATGGCCGTGCTTTGGGAGGTAATTGTCCCTGTGTGCGACGTGCTTTTACTGCACAGTGCTGTGTGTGGGGGGAACCTTTTGAAGTAGGATGAAATGGATGAAATAACTTGGCAATTTCCATCGATCTGGGGGGTTAAAAAGGCAATTGGGTTTCACAAGCATGCACATCCCATGCTGTTCCCAAAAGGGACAGATGCTGATTAGCTGCTGCAGGTGGGTGACTGGATCAACCTCTGCATTTCTGGGGTGGGGATTGTGGCTGCCTCTGCGCTGCCAAACTGACTGGATTTGGTGGTGGTTCTGCCTCTGCTTTCTGGGTGCTTCTCTGGGAAGGAGAATTTCATAGAATCATAGGAGGGGCCCACAAGGACCACTGAGTCCAACCCCTGGCCCTGCACAGACACCCCAACAATCCCACCCTGTCCCTGAGATTGTTGTCCAAACACTCCTGGAGCTCTGGCAGCCTTGGGGCTGTGACCACAGCCCTAGGGAGCCTGGTCAGTGCCCGACCACCCTCTTGGTGAGGAATATTTCCCTAACACCCAGTCTAACCCTCCCCTGACACACCTCCAGCTATTCCCTTGGGTCCTGTCACTGGTCACAGAGAGTAGAGATTGGAGCTGCCCCTCATGAGGAAGCTGCAGACCCTGTGAGGTCTGTGGTCCATCTTCTCTTCTCAACTGAACAAGCCAAATGCCCTCAGCTGTTCCTCCTACAGCTTCCCCTCGAGACCCGTCACCATCTTCTTAGCTCAAGGCTCTCCCTGTGTAATTCTGGGCTGTTCCTACTAACTGTAATTTGGGCAGCACATCTGGATTTGCTGCTGGAATTGGAGTAATTGTGCTAAATGAGTTGTAGTGCAGCAATACTCTGGGCAAATGAATAAATTGGTGTGCTTGGCTTATGGCAGGTATCGGCACAGCAACGTGTGTGTAATGCAATAGAGCTGACAATTACAGCAAAGTGCCTGCTTATGCTGAAATTATAGAGTCTCTCACATACTCTGATCTTTATTACAGCTATGCTAAGATGTAACACTTCCTGGAGGGCCTCAGAGCTCTGCCAGTAAGTGTGTGTCCTCCCAGGGCTGTGCTGTTCCCAGGAGTCAGCTCCAGAAGTCTAAGGCTGTATTCCTCTGGGGCTTTGGGCACCAGAAAAGATCTGTGGTGTGTTGTGTCACTGTGGGCTTGTGTTTGCACAGAGCATGGGCACATTTAGAACCATGATTAAATGGTTTGATTAATTTCTGATGGAATTGTTCAGGTTGGAAAAGCCCTCCAGGATCGTCAAGTCCAACTGTTACTCCAGCACTGCCAAGCCCACCACTAACCCATGTCCCCTCACAGGCAAGAATTCCTTCCCAATATACCATCTAACCCTGCCCTCTGGCAGTGGGAAGCCATTCCCCCTTGTCCTGTCCTTCCATCCGTTGGCCCAAGTCCCTCTCCAGCAATCCTGGAGCCCTTTTAGGCACTGGAAGGGGCTCTCAGGTCTCCCTGGAGCCTTTTCTTCTCCAGCTGAACACCCCCAGCTCTCCCAGCCTGGCTCCAGAGCAGAGGGGCTCTGGAGCATCTCGGTGGCCCTCCTCTAGATTCATTCCAATGTCTCTTGTGCATCTATTTCTTAAATCAGTTCATACTTGAATTTACCATGTTTCTTTGCATGCACATGGTGATAATTGGTTTTGAACATCCTGTGAAATAATGTATTCCAATTTTATTTTTATAGCTATTTCAAAACATTTGATGGCTCTCTGGTACATTGGGTTAACTGGCAGAGAAAAATAGGGACTCAGTCACTGTTGTTTAAAACAGGGTGGAAAGAGTTTATTTCCTAAACCCCAAAAATTATTGCTCAGAACTTAAAAAAAGGGTGATTATCAAACTTCTTTGTTGTTGGCTCCCTGTGAGGTTTGACAGGGAGCTGATGTCTGTCATCAGTGGTCAATTTTCAGCAGTTTGGAAAATTCCCACCCCAAACTCCTTTGAAGTGCCCATGGTGCTTCCAGATGAGTTCTCAGGTAACTTGGAGAAGCCAGTCCCTTCCCAACTGGCACTAAGAGAAGGCTCATGAGAAATCCTCTTTCATCTGTGATGGAATGTTTGAGAACACAGATGTTTTTGGTAGAATAAGAAGCTTCCATTTTGGGGATCTCAGCAGGTATTTTGGGGATTTCAGCACGTCTTTCTCCCTCTCAGGGAGAGGGGCTGATGACAGCAGATGGGAATGGGGTTACCTGGATGCACACGGTCCTTCTCCCACTGTGAAATGGCCCCTTTGGGCACAGGACATCCCAGGATGAGCAGGCAGCAGTGCCTTCTGCTCCAGGCACTGTTCCTGATGAGCTACTGAGGCCCTGGCTCCTCCTTTGGCCAGTCTGGTTGCTTTTCTAGACTGTTCTGCTGTTGTCACTGCTTAATGTCCCACCTGGTGTCTAGGATCGTGCTTATACATCCTGCTGGACTCTGTCCTCCACGTTGCTGGAGGACCCCACTGGATGCAGCAGTGTCTGCTCTCCAGGTATCAGCCAGCCTGGGAAAAGGCCAGGTGGAAAGGGAGCCTTAAACCAGCCAAAGTTTTGCTTGTAGAAGTGATGTGGCTGCCCCCAAGTATGGCTTAACCCTGTCTTGCCTGCTTCCCCCAGGCACTGGGAATTCGGGTGAGCATCCCCTGGCTGTGCTGGGGGAGAGAGGGAGGGGCTGCTGGAGGCACAGCTGAAGGAGGAGAGGGTGAGCTCTGCTCAGCTGCTGGGTGGCTCTTAGGGATGCAGCTCCCCCGAAGAGCCAAGCCTGGAGAGTTTAACTTGTGCTGAGTGGTCTGGCTGTGGAGTAAAACTGGAGCCCTGGAGAAAGAGGGCTGGAGTCTGGAGTGGGTGGAGAAGCTGTCAGCTCCAAAGAACCCCCTTTTCCTCCTTCCCTTCTTCTGCCTATCCAGACTTAGGAAGTGTAATCGGAGTAACAGCTGCTTGGGGAAGCCACAAAGATGTAACCAGATCTGGTTTGCTCATCCCAGGCTCAGGTGCATAGTGACTGGAGGCTGTGAGGATTCTCTGGGGATGGTGAAAGGGCTGTGAGGATTCTCTGGGGATGGTGCAAGGGCCACCTTCCAGGGCCATCTGGCTTGTGTCGCTGTGCTGACCGGGCATAGGACCTGGCAGAGATGCTTCCCAGTTCACACCTGGGGTGTCTGAGTTGCTGAGAGGTAGCTGTGATGATTTCAGCCTGGAAAAGCATTGTAGTTGTTTGCAAGCTGGCACTAGTGCTGGTTCCCATGTCTGCAATGGCTTTGCTGTGTTTTGAGGGTTTTGAAAAGGGGAGTGTTGGTCTCTAGGGCCTGAACCAGTGGATGTACAGGAATGTGTGAGATAGACTCAGACAGCCAGGCTGTGTTTGACTTGTGAGGGCATTTTTCTCCTCCCAAATGCAGCAGCCAGAGGTGTGAGATGCCTGTGCCAGTGTCTCGGTGCTCTGTGCAGCCATGCTCTGCATCCCCTGGCATGCAGAGTCCCAGCGTCCTATGGGTGTTGATTTCTGCTTTAATGTCTCCTCCACAGCTTCTCTTAAAAATCAGTTTATGCCTCCTGCAAATTAAACGATTGTTTCCTTTATAAAGCATTTCACTGCAGTGATAAGTGGAAGTAGGAAGCTGTCGCATCGCTGAGGACGCGTCTGCGAACCCCAGCACAGCAGCTTGTTAATGTGAAATTAGGGAGAGTTCAGCAATATCTCAGCAGATTGCCTTTGCTGCTTCGTAAGAGGCACCAAACTCCTCTGGGAGCCAGCTGGTGTGACAGCCCTGCCTGAAGGGCTCATCAGCCATTCCTTGAGCAAGGAAGGGCTTGAGGGCTGTTCCACGTCCTGGGGGAAAGGAGATAGTCCTTCTCTTGCCCTAAGCCACCAGAGGAGAAGCAGAGACTAAAACTCAGGTGAGACATGCGAGAGCTTGTGCTGTGTCTGCCCCAGCACTGGTTGTGCTTCCAGCCAGATGGGTCCCAGTCAGCCTGGTCCAGGGGACAGGGATGCACTGGGCAGGGCTGTGGGGCAGTAATCCCCTCTGGAGTATCAGTTTTTGGGCACAGATGGAGGTGTTTATGGAGTTGTCTGGGCTTTCATGCATTAGGACCTTCAATCCCACCACCCTCAGCTTATCCAGACGTGGGATTTCACAAAAGCAGAGGATCCTCCTGTTTGTTTTCCAAGTGCCAGCACTGCTGGACTCATGGACTAAGCTTTGCAGCCCTTTTGGAGGCCTGACTCCCTGCCAAGAGCTGTGGCTCCTACCTATCCTCCCAGGAGGGGGTTGAAGAAATGTGGGGTGTCCCTGGCTTCAGGGGTGTCCCCCCGTGCAGCTGGAATGCTGGGGAAGGCTGGCAAGTGCCTGGCCATAGGATTGTCCCCTGTGCAGGGGGAGTGCTGGGGAAGGCTGCCATCACATCTTGGATTTTGTGCCCATCAGTCTGTCTAATCCTCCTGCTAGTTTTTCCACAGTCTTCCAAATCACCCTTTTTTCCTCAAAGAATTCTGTTTTGGAAATGCCAAAGGAGGATCCCTGGGGCAGCAGTGCTGCTCTTCTGCCTTCCCGTCAGGTGGTGGGAGGAAAAGGAGAAGAGAGGGATTCAAATTAACCCCGCTCATCCTCTCCACTCCTCCCGCTGCCCTGTCTAGCCCCTCTCCTGTTGCCTGGGCATGGCTCAGGAGCAGATAACATCACCTGTGCCAGGTAACTCTGCCGTCCTCCTCGCAGGGTGCGTGTGTGCCTCAGCCCAGCCGCCCCCGCGAGAGCCGGCGTTGTGCCTTTTTCCACAGCACGGAGACAAGAGTTTGTCCCCTTCTGCCTCCCCTTCTTCGATCTCCCCCTCGGCTGCTTCCCGCTGCCTCCCGCCAGCCCCCTCCGCTCTCCTCCGGCTCCTCTGACCTCCTTTGACGCGTTGCATTTCACGGCGCCCGGTAACGGGGAGCCGATGGGAGATAAGAGGGGTGACCGTGTTCCCGGCTCCGGCCGCGGCGCAGGGAGCCAGCGAGCCGATGCTCTGCTTTCTCCACACACCCAGCGATTTTAGGAAGTGCCCTGCACCCCTCCCCGGCAGCGGCGGAGCCCAGCGGAGGGACAAGGTGGGAGACAAGGGGGGCGGCCGTGCGGAGCAGCGCGTAAACACCTTTAATTCCCCCAGCTGTGAGCGAGGAGCGAGGCTCAGCTCTCCCCTGCCCAGCTGTGACCGGGAGGGAGAACGTGTCGGGGGACCGTGTGGAGGTGCTGGCGGGGTCCCCCGTGGCCGTGGGGCTCGCCAGCCCCCGCTTTGTGTGCGGCTCTGCGGCGGTGCGCTCCGTGTGCCGGGATGGATGTCCGCGCCCGGAGCGGGCTGGGATGCTGCAAACAAGTTACCCCCCCAAAAAAAGCGCGGGCGGGGACGATGACGGTGGCTCTGCGGGTCACAAGCAGTGGCGGGGGTGGCCGCCCGGGTGCCCGTGGAGCTGTGGGATTGTGCTCCGCGGGGCGCACCGGGCTGCTCAGGCATTTAATTCCGACTGAGAAGCCTAGGGGAAGAGGAAGAAAAGGGAAGGAGGGAGGGAAGCGGGGCTCAGGAAGGGTTTTCGGCAGTGGATGGCCATCCCTCGTGCTGAGCGGGCTGCTTGCAGGGGATGGCTCTAAGCAGGGAGACAGCAATGAATGGGTGTTGTTTATTTTTTAACATGGCATCCACACCGGAGGGATAAAAGGACGTGCAGGTAGCCTGGAGCTCTGCCAGCTGAGTTAACACCAGTTTTCCTTGTTTCCTCTCTTGGCATGGCTGGGAGTTGCCGTCAGACACCCCTTCCCCTGGATAGGCTTCACTGACTTCATCTGGCTTTGCTCCGTGGGGCTGTAGCGAGGTTTGGGTGCGTTTTTTTTCTGAAGCCCTTGTTTTTCCTCCGCCCAGCTGGCGTCAGGCGCTGAGGATGCAGAGACAAGTGCTTCTGACTAGGGGAGGGCTGGCAGGAGGATTTCCCTTCGGGTTCGCAGCATCCCTGTGTCTGCTGGCTGCTGTGGAAAGGCTTCATGCTGGAGCGTGGCGAGCAGAGCCCGCAGGTGACCTCTAACTGGATCAGCCTCGCTTCCTTTGAATGTCTGTCCCTCTCCTTGCACTCAGGTGTTCGGTGACAGGCTGGAAAATCATGGTAGGTAGGTGCTGCCGGAGGCTAAGGGTGCCTTCTGCTCTGAAAAACAAGGAGGGAGGAAAACCGGTGGACTCTGAATAGCCTCAGGAAGAGCAAGTGGGGATCCTTCGTGGGAAGAGAAGTCAAGGATCCTCTCCACCTAGTCGACACACGCTGTAAGAACAGACCCTTTGGAAATTCATCTGAACAGCCAATTTCTTGCGGTTTCTCATCACCTCCGATCAAACAGCATCCCCTCCCTCATCCGAGGGCCACCACAGCTGTCCTGGGCCACCTACCCAGAGGGCATCTCCCTCCCTTGCCAAGTGCCCCTCGCTGTGGGGGCTCACAGACCTGGGCCAGCACTCCTGAGGGGTCCTTTCCAGCGGGCACTATTCATTTTTGCCCCCTCCGTAACTCAGCTCTGCAGCATCACACTAAATACGTGTGCAGGTGCTGGCCACTCTGAGCTGTCACCTGCGGCTGCCTCGGGGGGACCGGACTTTGTGCCCTCCCAGTCTGAGGGATCACTGTGGAGCGCACTGTGGACTGTCCAAGGAATTCCTGGCTGAACTCCTCCTGCCTTCTGCTGGGTGTCTGTGGCTCTGCTGGCTGCCGGTGCCGTGAGCTGAGGGGGCACACGGGGTGTAGCATGCGCGAGGCAGCAGTGGGACACGGGGACACGGGCGGGTGCGTGCCCAGACGCCACAGGAGCCATGGCTTCGTTCGGGAAGCTGACGGAATACTTCAGCCTGAGGAAGTCGAGGCCGGAGCTGCGCTCCAGGCGCTGGGGCCGGCGGAGCGGGAGCTGTTGCTGTAGTGTCGTGGAGTGCAGGTACGGGGTGGCCGTGACCCGACTGTCCTGGTGCCTCCGGGCTTGCCCAGGGGCTGTGGGGTGGGAGGTGCAGTCCTTGGTGCTTTGCTTCCCTTTTTACCTCTCCTTGGGCTGTGGAGAGGGCTGGGGACAAGCCAAGGGCTCTGGAAGCGTCACCCGTCCCTGTCTGGGGCTCCCAGGTGGCTCATTGCTGCAGGATGTCTCCAGCAGATTCTGTGACCTGGCGTCCCTGCCCAGGGCACGTCCCAGGTGTCGGTGTCACATCTCGGGTGTCTGCTGGGTGGCCACGTGCACCGGTACCCGCCTCTGTCTGGTGCTCTCTGTGTTGTGCTGCTGTGTCTCCACGTTAGAGGAACAAGGTTATTGCACCAAAGTCGCTCTTCCCTCCCTCTGCCCCATGCAAAACCCTCGGCTGCAGGGGCAGCGAGAAGTGGCTTCTCATGTGAAGTTAAACCTGTGTGTGAGGTGCTGGTGGAGCCTCCTGGCACGTAGGAGGGGTGGGGAGGGGCTGTGCTGTGCTCAGGGACACGGTGCAGTGGCGAGGGGGCTCAGACAGACACACGGTTCATTGTCAGCTTGTTTGAGATATGGATTGATGAGGGGAGCACGCTGGAGATGGGGAGCATTGGGCTGACTGGAAATCCCCTGGTATCATGCTGCCTTTGGAGCGCTCAGGGTTCTGTTGGGGGGGCTGTGCACATGTCCTTGTTTCACAAGTAAACGCAGTTACTGCAATTAGGAAAATTGCTCTGTGCCTGAGTGGCTCTCCTTGGATGTTACGAGCAGCCTCTAGGACACAGGACACGACAGTCACTCGGTGCTGCTCTGGGCTTTTCCCCCTCCGTGTGGGCTCAACCTGAGCAGTGTGTGTCCCCAAAGCCTCCTGCTGACCTGCACACGGTGCTCCTGAAGGGCTGGGGGTCTGTAGGAACACACAGGGTGGAAAACTACACCAAGGTATCCACTCACCTTCTTCCCTGTGCCTGTTCCCTGGTGACCACCTCTTACTCTGGAAAGATTATTAAAGTATCTACAGATTAAAGAGAAGTTGGAGCCCCTCCTGCTTCTGTTGCTGCTGAGACAGTGGGACGTGCTGAGGCGTTGCTGTCTCTGCTCTTCCCTCCATGCTGAAGGAGAGTCGCCTCTTCCCCACTCACTCGTTTCTCCGGAAACACAGAAACATTCGGGGCTGAGCCAGCAGCTTTGTTCTGCTCCTCTTTGGCATTGTGCACAGAAACCCTGGTTTCAGCCCTCGGGTTTTTGCTGTGCTGCTGCAGAGCTGGTGTGAGGAAGGTGGGTTATCTGGGTGCAGCTGAGCACACACCATCCCTGGGGTTTGCTGGTGTGCAGTCCAGCACATGCCATGTCTCTGGCCCGACAGAGATCAGGAGATTCACAGCCTATCGATATCCCATGCACAGGATGCTACAGTCCTGGACCTTTGGGGTGAGCTGGATGGTTTCCTGTGTAATGGGAGACGTCATGGTGCCTTCTGAGCTCTGGGACATGAGCCGCAAAAGTGGCATTGCTGGCATGTAGCTCATGTAGCAAATTTTTTGTGGGAACGTACTGGCTATGGATGTAGGGCTCTGAGCAAGCTGGTCTAGTGGAAGGTCTCAGGCACATGGTGTGACTCTTGGGGATGGTTTTGAGTAGGGCCAGGAGTTGGACTTGCTGATCCTGATGGGTCTCTTCCAACTCATCTGATTCTGTGATTCTGTGGACCTGTGTCCCTGGCTGTCAGGGTGGTGGAATGAGATGGGCTTTAAGGTCCCTTCCAACCCAAACCATTCTGTGCCTGAGTTCTCCCCTCTTGGAGGAATGTGGCTCACTGTGCATCAGCTATGACTGTTGGGGCCATTTCCTGTCAGAGCTTGGCTCCAAGCGGGGCTGGTGGATGAGCTTTCCCCATGCAGAGGTTTCTCCTTGTTCCTGGGTGCTCTGGAGGGGGCCACCCTCGAGCTGCAGCCCTGTTTTATCCCCTGGGCTGTGCATCTGCTCCAGGGCAGCTCCTCTGGGCTGGATCTGTGTGTGGACAGTGTTTCTGGTGCCCCCAAATCCCCCAGGGACAGGGCTTGAGTGTCCCTGTGGATACTGAGCCCATTCCCTTGATTGCACATGGTTGATTAGGGAAGTAAAATGAAGTGCTGATTGAAGCGTGGGATGCTTTGAAATCAGTGTCATTTTTCACCCCAGCTACTTGAGCTTCTGCCTGTTTTTCCCCCCTCTCCAATGTCCGTTCATGGAGAAGCCTCAGGAAACCTTCCCGACTGTGATCCGAAAGCCAACACAATGCATCTGCTGCCATGTTTGATGCTGTCCTTTCTCTAGATGATGTTTTTTCCAGCCCTGTTGAGCAACTTTCTGCTTATATTTCATTTCTTCACTCCAATGTGGGCAAATTAAGTATGGAAGTAAGATGCTCAGCTCCCATGTTCCCATGTGCATGGCTGTACCAGAGATCCTGGACCCCATGCTCAGCAGGGTGATGTCTAACAGCCCTGCCCACAGCCCCACTCTGGTCTTGCTTGGGGCAGCCAGTCTCCCACTGTGCTTCCCAAAGCTGAGTGATCCCCTGGGACCACAGAACAGACGTCTGGGAACAGACGTAGGCAGGTTCTCAGTGGAGAGGTTGCACTGACTGGAGTTATTAAATTCTAAATATAGTGGTCCCACGCATTCTCATAGGACCTAACAGGAATCAGCAGGTGTGCAGTTACGGTTTTAAATAATGCTGCATTTTTAAACTACACCTCCAGATAAAGCAATGCGAGCGAGGTGGGGTGAGTAAGTCTGCTGGGCTTCAGAATTTGTGGGCAGAAGAGGAGCCCAGCAAGAGCAACGTCTTATTCAGGTGCTTTTGGGCAACTGTGCTCCTTCAGGGGCTCTCCAGCCGCCTGCTCTGCCACCACCTGTGGCACAGAGCCGTGTTGGGATTTGTGTTCTGTCAGCTGGAGGCATCTCTGGCCTGAGCCGTGCCAGCTGTGCCCGACAGGAGGGCGAGTGCTCTGCTGTGGAGCTGTGGCACAACAGCCTCGTGTTGTTAAATCAACCGGGCTGTTGGTCCCCAGGGCTGGGAGGCCCCAGGGGTGACAAGGTGTGACAGCATGTCCCTGTCCTGGGGCAGGGACTGGCAGTGTGAATAAACACCCCAGCCAAGCCAAGCCAAGCCCTGGAGAGCAGGTGATTTATTTGTAGTGACTTTTCTCCATCTAGCAGGAGCAGTGATGGATGGACCAAATCTTGCTGCTGACAGGCTCCGGAGCTGCACTGCTTCCTGTGGGATGAAGGCTGGAGCATCGCAGTGGTATGGGGATTTCTCTACAGCATGGGATGCAAATGCCTGTGGGGGAACCACAGGAGGGTCTGGTGGGCTTTGTTGAGGTTTGGGGAGTTGCTCTTTGTGTTGTCTCACGGTGCCAGCCTCAAAGTGCTCGTGCCTAGCTGTGTGTTGGCAGGAAGGGCAGAGAAGATCCACTCTGGCATGGAGGAGAAATGAAAGGAAAAGGCAGGTTATGTGAAATAGGTCTTTTGTTAGTGAGTTATTTATAAACTGAAAGGTCTTGACAATTGATTTTGGGTTCCTGCAGCTTTTGAAAGTGGATCAGAACATCACGGACGGCTGTTGTGTTGTAACTGAGCTGAGAAAATGGCCCTGCTCCACTCTGAGTGTCCTGTCCAAGGGTAGCTTTTGAGAGATATTTTCTCCCCTAGGCAGGAACTCAAGGGCTGATTCAGCGGCTTTTTCTGTTGGGCCAGGTCTGTTCTGGCTTCAGGAGGTTGATGCCTCTTCCCCTTTTGAGTGCTCCACCTCTCCCCTCCTCTGTGGTGCCCAGAGTCCCATACAGTCCCCACAGAGGGGCACTGATGTGCTCCCCTGGGATCAGTGCCTAGTTATGGAAAAGGAAATGTTCTGGATGGAGGAAGAGGAGGGACAGATTTCTGCCTGGGTTGGTATCCTGCATCCTTCTCCTGGGGGAGACGTTCAGTCTTGGAGGCAGCAGAGCTGATGAGCTCTGAAAACTCAGGGGTAAAGATTCTGTGTCCTCAGAGTGCCCCAGGAGAGGAGCTTTTCCCTGGCTTGGGGTGACCTGTGGTGAAACCCAGGGAAGCTAAACTCGGGCACAGGGAGGAGAGGGGCTTGGCTCATGCTGAGGGAGGAGCAGACAGGCAGGGTGTTACCTTTAGGGTTCCTCAGCATCTGAGTTGAAAGTTGGTCTTAATTAACAATGAATTAAATGACGTAAGAAATTACATAAAAATTCCAACTTGCCTGGCCTGTTTTTGCCCATGTCATTAGATAATCTCCAGCTGAAGGGATGGTGCTCCAGGTGATGCTCCATCTTTGCATTCACAGTGGGACAGAGGTGGAGCCAGATGTCCCTGTTGCTGTTGGGGTCAGAGTCTGTCCCAAGAGCTGCTCTTTGCAACGGGGAGCTGCCACCTCCCCTCCTTTGGGGATGTTTTCCACACTGACATCCTGATCCATGCTCTGTGCAGTGCAGTTTGATGGGCTTTGAGGTGGGGAGGGGTAGTGGGGAATGTTTTCCTGGCAGGATTATGCTTGGTTGTTTTTGGGTACTTAAAAATATCTCCTCAGCTCTGGCAGCACGTCTGTGTTCAAGCACATGGTCGTGATGGGGAAGAGAGGAACTGGCAAGTTTTGGGGCTGGAAAACTGCACTGAAGGAACAATTCCTGTTGTTAGCTGCACACAGCATGAGACAGGTGAAGGTGGCACATAGAGATGCTCAAAGGGGCTTCTCTGAGGGCCTCTCCTACATGGTAGAGAGTTTGACTGACTCTTCCCACTTGTTTTTTGACACATTTTGAGCAAAACCTTTTTGCTCCCAAATGACATGTCCATATGGAAAGATTCCTGCATTTTAAAGGAGAAAACTAGTAAGGAACTTGGAAGTGGTTTGGGTTAAGTGAGAAGTTTCTACCTGAAATTAGTCAATAAGGTGTTTATGGTACTTGTATTCCAAACTTCCCAGTGCTGACACTTCCCTTGCCTGCTGAGATGCCAGCAGGAAAACGTGTGGGAGCAAAGAGTCACATTTTTGCTGCAGCAGATCATTGTAACCTGTTTAAAAATCAATGTCCATTGCTACTGCATGGAAGTGGTCTGTGCTGGTGCTGGAAATAGATCCTAAATCCAGTGTTAGTGACTCAGTCCATGGCCTGCTTCACAGAGGTGCTGAGCACCCCTTAATCCTGTTAACTGGAACAGGCAGTGGACACTCAGCACCTTCACAGCTTGGCAAGGCAAGAATATCAGAAAGAGCTTTAGGAGCTGAAAACTTTGGACTCGTTCAGCTGG
This sequence comes from Xenops minutus, assembly GCA_035221455.1. Lineage (NCBI taxonomy): Eukaryota > Metazoa > Chordata > Aves > Passeriformes > Furnariidae > Xenops > Xenops minutus. Next base: position 881,730 of record JAWWEE010000030.1, read on the forward strand.
AGAGGTGCTGGTTGGGGGCACCGTGCTGGGTCTCGGGGTGTGCTGAGGCTGCACAGCTGGGTGGGGGTGTCCTCAAAGGCAGCTCGTGTGCTCCTGGCTGAGGTTTGTTTGAAGTGATGCTCCAAAGTCTGGAGCCCCTCTGCTCTGGAGACAGGCTGGGAGAGCTGGGGGTGCTCAGCCTGGAGAAGAGAAGGTTCCAAGGAGACCTGAGAGCCCCTTCCAGTGCCTAAAGGGGGACTATAGAAAGAAGGAAAGTGACTTTTTACACAGGCAGACAGTGACAGGACAAGGGGGCATGGTTTTAAACTGGAAAAGGGGAGATTTAGATTAGATGTTAGGAAGAAATCCTTCCGTGTGAGGGTGGGGAGGCCCTGGCACAGGTTGCCCAGAGAAGCTGTGGCTGCCTGGAAGTGTCCAAGGCCAGGTTGGACAGGGCTTGGAGCAACTTGGTCTAGTGGAAGGTGTCCCTGCCCATGGCAGGGGGTGGAACGAGATGGTCTTTAAGGTCCCTTCCAACCCAAACCATTCCTGGTTCTGTGCTCTATCCCACCTGCCCTGCTGTCCTGGTGCTGGTTGTGCCTATTGGGGTCACCAGTGACTTTCAGCTCTTGAATTTCACAGCTCCCTCTTCATCCTCCTTGCTGGTGGTCCATGCTGAGCTGCAGGGCCAAGCCCTCCTCCCCTCTCCTCTGTGCCAGCCTTTCCCCAGGCTGTGTGTGCCATGTCCCTGGTGTCTCACAGTGATGACAAGCTGTCAGATGTGAGCGGTTCTGTTTTGTGAGCAGAGTGGCAGTGCCACGGGAGGAAATGACATTTAGCTTTTGTTGCTTGATTGAGCTGCCTGGGTTTTGTATATTAAATGTAAAGAGGCTTTTTAGCTTTGTTCTTCCCCATTGTTTGCAGCTCCAGGGCTGTGATCTATCAGGAAGGGGCTTGGGGAGCAGCACGGAGAAGAAATCTGTCTTTCCATCAAACCTGTCATTTTAAGGGGCCTCTCCACCAAATCCTGACACATCCTGGTTCTCTCTGGAGTTTCTGTGCACTGAGGGATACCTGGGCGCATTCCCAGTTCCCTCATCTGCTGGTCTCAGCTCCTGGTGTTGCAGGGGGATCCTGGCTCCACTCCCCTGGGGCAGGAGGAAGTGGTGTGGACAGAGCCAGGCATGCTCTGGGACCCTTGAGTGTTCCTCAAAAACCTGCTGCCATGGCTGCAGATGGAGGTATGTTTAATATCTGTCTCATGAAAGTGCATGCATGCCTAGGAGCTGGCTAGGAAAACTTTCTGGATCTAACAGACTGGAAAAGCGCATCCGAGCTCTCTTCTGTCATCTTTTGGGACCATGTTGCATCTAAAACCAAGGGATGTGGTTTGCACCCAGTATTCTCCCTTTCTGCCTGGCTTTGGCCTCCTTTGAAAGTTAGATTTTGAGTTGGGAAATGAGGTTGGGAGCTGCCTAACGTCTGCACAAGCTGCAGCTAATCTTTGCCTGGATTAGAACATGACTGGTCATCCTTTATTTTGGAATGGTACTTGGATGGGGTAGTGGGAGGAAGGATAAATGATACTGATATTACGGGGAATTACATAGGTAGTGTGACTGCAGGAGACGTCTCCTTCAGCAGAAAGCCTTGGCCTGTGAGTCATTGTTGCTCGAAAGACTGTTTGATTCTGATTCCCCCACTGTTTTGGCTCTGAGTCACAGCTGGGTGGGGACGCAGGTAGGAAACAGAAGCCCCAGCAATCCACACCACCGGGATTTGCATGGAGAGGGGGAAGTGATTCCAGACAGAGGATGGGAATGTTAACAGCTTCTAATAAAAGTGGTGACTGGCAAAAGGAAGGTTTTTGAGTGGGGATTGTCCCTGTGTATCCTTCTCCGTCTGCTCCTGCCTGTGCAGGGCATTCCCAGGGTGTGTGGGGACACTGGGAGGTCCCTGGAGTGTGTGGGGACACCGGGCAGCCCCCAGGGTGTGTTGGGACACTGGTCAACCTCCAGGGTTTGTGGAGACACTGGGAGGTCCTGAGGTATGTGGGAACACTGGGCAGTCACATGTGTGGGGCAGAGCTGGGGAGGAAGGGGAGAGGAGATATGTTGACAAAAGAGACTCTCTCTGGACCCAGGAAGAAGCATTTCAAAGAGGAAAGAAAAAAAGGACACTACAGTTGGGAATATTTCAAATGGGAAAACTAGAATACTTCATTTAATAATTAAAAAGGGTTTTTTTCCACAAAAAATGCTGCATTTTCTCCTGTAGGAATACTTGGCAATTATACAAATTAATGCAAAATATTTTTAGTTGGCATTTTTTTGATGGGAGAGAATGCAGAAGGGAATAAGCAGCTCATTCTGGTTCACTGGCTCTACCAGGCACTTTGGTGTGGGGCGAGCAGAGCAGAGCCCCAGCCCTCTTTCCCCACCCGAGGCAGCTCCTGCTGTGGGTACAGCTGCCTGGAGCACCCTTGTGCTTCCACGACTGTTTTGAAACCACTGGAGCTGCTGGCATTTGTGCCTGCTGGCTGCTCCAGGCCCTGCTGCCTGCCCTCTGTGCAGAATTTGTGTGGCTGTCTCTGTTACATCCATTTTTTGGCTGCAAATCCAAAAAACCCAGAAAGTGTCAGTGTATTTTTATGTTGCTTTAAAGGACAAATAGGTAGAATTTATCACAGCATGGTGGACTAGTTTGGGTTGGAAGGGACCTTAAAGTTCATCTTGTTCCACCCCCTGCCATGGGCAGGGACACCTTCCACTAGCCCAGTTCTCTCCAAGCCCCATCCAGCCTGGCCTTGGACGCTTCCAGGGATCCAGGGGCAGCCACAGCTTCTCTGAGCACTCTGTGCCAGGGCCTCCCCACCCTCACTGGGAAGAATTTCCTCCTAACACCCAATCTAAATGTCCCCTCTTTTCATCTAAAACTGCTCCCCTTTGTCCTATCATTATCTTCTTGTTAGGAGTAGTTTTCTTTAGTGAGAATGGAATATTAGGGCAATTTAGATCAGACTTTGTCCTGGAAAAAAGGATGGAAAGTGCAGAAAGGTTAATCTTGTTTTTGTCTTAGTTCTTCTTCCCTGTACAGACCCATTCAGCTACTAACTAGAAATTGCTTAATGTCTTCTAATTTTTTGACATTTTCCAGTGTTTTTCCTAGGGATCCAAGGGAATTTCAGGTGCCAGCAGGGACGTCATATGCATAGTTATTGTACCAAGCTAGTTTCACAGTGCTCTGGTTCCCACATATTAACTGCAAGATTTCCAGCACATGGATTTTTATGGCGCTTATCAAAATGACACACAGACAAAGAAATAAAAAATAATTAAGGAAGGCAGGAATGGTAGGGAGGAGGGAAAGCAGAGTGGAGACAGGAGTGGGGACAGAAGGGCTGGTTTCTCCCCTTTCCAGGCTAACCTCCTGCAGGGATGTGTAATGAACCAGTTCCATGGAAGTGTCCCAATTGGACTCCGATTTTTCCAGGGTTTGCTGAGGACTGTATGTGATCCTTTGCTTCACACTCAGATGCACGGGTCTATTAGAGCAGCCTCTGTGCTGTTGGATGAAGGATTTATTTTACCAACATAGCAATAAAAGTAGTGTTTTGCCTCCAGCAAAACACTAAGGAAGCCTTTTCCTTTGGTTTGGGAAGTACCTGGGTTCCCTGGAAATGTGACCTGCTCCTCAGGTGAGCAGGTTGAAGCTGCACGGGGTCTCTCCTGTGACTTGGTCTCTTCCAGCTTTATTATCAAACCAAAGGCTGGAAATGACTGAAACAGATGTATGTGAGTTGTTCCCTTCTTTTAAGCTCCGGTTCAGTTCAGTAGGAGCAGAGTTAATTTTGTAGGACTGAAATAAATGAGGTGGAAGGTCACAGAGCTAAATGTTTTCCACAGCCTCCTACCCTGCATTGCTCCATTTCACTGTGTGTCTAGGATGTTTTTTTCATTCCTGTTTTACCTTGTATTTTGACTTCTTAAGTTTGTGCCATTGGGGAGCAATAGGAATCTGCATTTTGTCGTTGCTGCCTTGGAAAAATAATACAATTTGCCTCAAAAGCTGGAGTGCATTCCAACCACAGACTACAGGGATAGCTCAACTGAATTAAAATACTTGTGTCCATTTTTTTCTTTTATTAAGACATTCTGTAAGGTAGAAAAAGTCCATATTCAACATTTTTCCTCAAGGTTGCAAGAGATTATTAGATATTTTTACCCTCTGATTCCAGTGTTTTAAGTGTCTTGTGTGAATACACGGGTAGCAATGCATGAAAATTATTTTACTTCTAGAGTCAGTTGCAGACATAATTCTTGGGGATGAGAGTGAGAAGATGGAATAAAGCCATCATAGAATTATAGAATGGTTTGGGCTGGAAGGGACCTTAAATATCATCTAGTTCCAACCCTCTGCTATGGCTAGAAACATATAATTACCCTATATCACCATATTTGTTAAGGACTAACATATCTCCATGTTTCTAAGGGAGAGATTCCTGTTGGCCAGGTCCTTGGCTGTAGCTGGAGGTTGCTGCATAAACACAGGTGAGGCAGGAGGTGCAAAGCATCACTTTGCAAAGCTCAGTGCAATATCCACCAAACAATCTGAGTCAAATATATGCTTACTGCTGAAATTGCTTGATGTACAGTGTTTCCTTGAGGAAAAAAAATAGCGATCTAAACCTTTTGCTGGTTTAATACCTTACATTTAGGGGCAAACAAGATCTAAAGAACAAAACTCAAGGTATAAATTTGGACAAAGTATTTGTTTACAGGCCACCATATGTTGTATCCTCATAGGCTGGTACTGTGTGGAACTAGTCCAGAGAAAATGAATCAATCTCACTTTTAGTACCATCCTAGCTGTTTCTTGGCCTATTAATCAACCACAGACAGTAATTTGTGTTGTGTTGACCAGACAACTCATTGGCTGGTCTAGCAGTCTTGTGAAATGAGGTTAGTTAATCTTTCCCACTGTCTACTGAAACCTGTTGACAGGGGAATTAGGGAACTGAAAATCTGTGTTTTTACAAAGGATTAGCATAAAAACCTCTGCAGACTGAAGCATCTTCTGCTAAGCAGCAAAGCTACACAGTATTGGAGCTAGGGACCATCAAGCTTCAGTGAGAGAAGAAAACATCTCTGGAGTGCAACCTTACAGCTATTTAATCATGAAGCCTTTTACTATCCTTTGTTCACACTACACAGAAACATTCAAAGTCTAGGACTTGGAGCTCAACTGTTTAACTCTCTCCAAGTTTTCCCAGTTGCAAATTAGTTGTGATTTACTTTTCAAGTTGATTATCCTCATGATGTTGCCTTGGTGTCTGATCCAAGCCAGGCTGAAGTAAATGGGAACCTTTCCATGGACTCTAATAGGTTTTGGATGAGGCCTTATCTATCTCTGTAGCTATTATGAGAGGCACGAGTTGTACAATGAAGTGCAGGTGTTTGTACTGCTAGGAGGAAGACCTTGTACTGTATTTAATGTTCTTTAATTAATTGAGTCCCGAGGTATAGAGTGGGCTTATGTTCCCAGAAAATGCATTATGGTAACACAGCACCTTCCATTTACAGTGATCCAAATACAATATTAAAGTTTTATGTTTATTGAACAAAGTCCAGGAATCCACATGCAGGAACACTTCACCTTCCACTGGAATGCAGCCACTTCTGGAGCAAAACATGGCAATCACTCCACAAGGACAGACAAGCAGTAGGAAGCAAAAGGTGTTAAACTCCAGTGAAAAAATCAGGTTTCTGATGTCAGCTGTCAGTAAGGGACCAGTGTAATAACATTAACCAGGATTTTCTCAGTGTTTTGACCTCACTGATGCATCATGTTATGAGAGCTTTGTGCAGTTACCACACCATGTGGTCAATCCAAGATGTCACACTTCCAACAGCAGAGCATCTTCATGTTTTGTTGGAAAAAATAGGCCAGGTGCCACCTTTCTGAAGGTAAACAGTCAAGTCCAACCTGGCAGCCTGGGATGCCTTCCTAATCAGTGGAAAGAAAGAGGCACTTTCAGAAGGAAAGTGACTCATTTTTAAGAAGAGCAATCCCATTTGGTTGGGTAAATCTGCCTCTGGAGTTGTCTCTTTCTCTTTGCTGACTGGAAGAGAGCCTAGCTGACTGGTCTGGCCTGAGATATCATTCAGGTGTGAAAGTGAGATAAATCCCACCTTCAGCTAATGAAGTCTCATGGAAAGCCTGCCCCAACCTGCTTTGATGTCAGCAGCTCTGAGGTGGGCTGCCAAAGTGAAGAAGGATTCAAGAAATGCTCTTGAAATTCAGAGTGGGAGAAGAGGTTTGGCTTTGAAAATCTGGGGAAAAAGAGCAAATCTGCAGGGATGAAAAGGAAGAATCAGTTCCTGCATTGCCAGCAATCTTTTACAGACTCGGAATAGCAACAGCAGAAGAAGATGACCTTGAATGACTCAATATCCCTGTGAAGAAAGGAGGGGTGTGTACTCCCAGGAGGAGATGGCAGCTGGAGCAAGGAGAGCCATAGGGTAGGGAAAAGCTGGGCACAGGGGGGTGGGTGGCTATCAGATGGCTGGGAAAGCAGCTGGAAAACCATGCAGAACCAACTGCTCTGGCTGAGCCCTCTGCAGGAGGATTTTGGGGTCTGGGGGAAACTGAGGCAGCAGGTGAAGAGCAACAGAGGGGTTAGTGGCATGGAGGGGCACTTGGTCATCTGGGATTTGCTCTAGGACCCCCCATGGGCATTGGCAAACCAGGCATTATGGAGAGGAGTAGCAACAAGGAAAGCTTTTTTGAGGCTGGAAAGCTTTGTTAGAAGGAGTCCAGCCGCCACATAGCATTTCTGCAGATGTTAATGGCTGCTTTGGTGGGGAAGAGCACAGAGCACCCCATGCTTGGGGTTATGCTAAGATGTATTAGAAGACTTCTTAATCAGATTAAAAATGCGCTTCCTTGTGCAGAACAACCCAGCCACCCCTGCTCAGTGATATTTATTGCAAAGTCAGAAAGTCATTAGGTGGTGGAGTTCAGTTTTCCAAGTGCATGTTTGGTATAGACAAGTCAATATGTTTTTGTTTTTTTTCTTAATTTAACTTCTTGATTGACTTATTATGTACATTGGCACTTTTAAGAGCTTCAAATAAAACACAGTGAGAGTTCAGAACAAATGTAAATGGCCTAAAAGAAAAGGAAAAAAAAATCCTATAATCTTTTTTAATGGCTATAAAACGTGGGAAGGATATATCATAAGCTCCCCACATGGGGTCCTTGTCTGCGTTCAATCCAGTATTGTAATTTAGACATGACTTTTTATTTAATTTCTGACTGAGAAAGGGAAATTAGAAAACAACATTATCTCAGCTGCTCTGTTATAATGAACAATATTTCACAGTGCCAGTATAAGTTACCTTAAGAACTTATTTTATGAGACAAACATTGGCTGAATTCCACAAACAACTGGGTTTTCTGGTGTCTTTTGTCTGCTGAAGAACCCAAACTTAAGTAAGGCTTTTAGTTGTAAATAAGCCTGTCCTTAAAGTGATGTGTGTGTTACATGTGTGTAACATGTGGACCACTGCAGCAATGGAAGTGATGGTGATGGGATTGGTATGAGGGAAAGAATTCCTGATGAAGTGCAAAGAGAGGTTGTTTTGTTTCATGTTAACCATTGGTTTCTGTCTTTTTCTTCTAGCACATGTACCTGTGTTTGTCTCCAGAGGTGACAGGTTTCATAGATATGACAGACACACACAGAGAAACATCTTGTGGGCTTGGTTTCTAGGGAAGTGTAGACTGAAAAAAACGTAAAAATTCAGGGTTCAGTGTTGAAAAGGATGGAGAAAGGCACATGGAGAGCAGAGCAAGGTGCAGATATGATTGCCTCAGATACTCTCAGGTGGAGGCCAGACCAAATCTGCTCTTAACAACCTCCTCCAAATATTCCCAAGAACACCAGCCCCAGGATAGGAAGCTGCCTCGGATGAGCAACTTGTTTGTTTTCAGACAGCAGAAACCAGCCTTCTCTGCTTTTTTTCATTGCTGTACAAATGTAGACCATTGATATAAAATACTGACTTTAGCTTTTTTTCCTATGGGGAAATCCCAGACCGGGGATTATGCAGCTGAATGTTTATTTAGCTGTAAATAACACATTCTCCTGTTAATCTCTCTATCTGTTTTATCAATTTTTAAGTCATGGAGACTTATCCAGTCTGTAATTAACCCTTTTATATGACAAAAGGCAGGATTGCCTCTTTCCCCCAGCCACTAAATACATAATGTTCTGATAAATATTTAAGCAGTAATGAGGGACATAATGCACAGTAATCCATTAGTGCTGTGTTCTGGGGGAGCATCATGGTGCTAAAATGGATGCTGTAAGTGCTAAAATCCCAGATTGAGCAGAAGGACTGCTGACCACTCTGGGATTTGGCTTTGAACTATGCTACAGGTTGGAAAACCCATTTGAATAAGTAGACGTGCTTTCTTTGCCTGCCAAGAAAATCTTCCTTAAAAAAAGTCAAACCCCCCAAAACCTGAAAAAACAGTAATAACAAAGCCAGCCATCTCTCTGAATGGAGCAGCCAAATATTGCCCAATCAAAAGACCATCAAAGGACAGGAATGGGACCAGTGGTGAACTAGATATGGTGTTGGATTTGTGATTACAATTGGTTTCACTGGCATCTAAAACTGGGATAAATTGGGGTCTATGAGAACTTTGTCTCTGTTTAGCTTACTACCTCTTCCTGTGTTTCCCCCCTCTTCTTCCAGTAGTTAGATGTTACTTTCTAATTACAGTTATGTCTACCATGGTTGTCTGCATCAGGACAGTCCATTAAAGGAGCAAATACAGCAATAGATAAGATATTGCTTCCTACTTTGCATATCCCAGCAGTCTTAACTCCCACCAAGGACAGGAAGAAGTAAGGTTTAATACCTGGATCTTTGTTTAGAGGGGGCAGCTACAGCTGATTTGTGTGCTCACTTTCAACCTGAAAACCAGAAATATTCTCTCCACTCGTCTCTGTGCAATGAGCAATGACAAGTGGCTCTGAAAAGATGTCCCACTGGGACATATGGCTGAGCAGGATGGTGCCTTAGCAGAAACTGATGGGAGTTGGCAGAAACCAGCAATGTTTTCTTGAGGTCATGGAAAAATGAAGTTTTCTGGAGTATTTGTGAATTTGCACCTGGACCAATAAACATTTTTTTTAAATTGTTATTCATTTTATACCTCAATAAAGCTTAATTATAAGTAAGCAGTAAGAAAAGCAGGAGACATGTTCCAATAATATTGCACTTCTCCGAATCATTCCTGTGGGGCTCCGGCAGTTTTGTTACCATGAAACAAAATAAAACAAATTAAGAAAACTATTCAAAATTCATTTAAAAACATCATCCGAGGAGCATCATAATAAAAGCACAATAAGAGAGACAAGCTCACTTGGCTAATTTCCTTCATGTGCTGTGCATGTTTATAGTGTGTCTCTTAGTATGTTTTAATTAGCATCACAATCATCAACTTGTAACTAACAGCGTGTATGGTTCAGGTTGGAAGGTGCAGGCCATCTCTTTGGGGCAGAGAAGGGGCTGAGAATCTGATCTCAGCTCTGTGGATGCACAGGTCAGCAGAGCCTGCTGGAAAATCAGGGCTCTAAAGCCCTAAATGTTCTCCAGAGAGAATGTCCTTGAGCAGAGGAACAAATTCCAGACCTTGGCCCTTCGTGCCTTGGGACCTTCCAGCCCTGGTACCAACTTCCATCCTTCTGTTCAATGCAGGACTTGTGGGGCAGACGAATGTATTGATCACATTGCTCACTGCCAGCCTGAACACCACTTAATTTTGTTTCTTGTGGATGTGGTCTCCTCTTGGCTGCATCATAAAGCACCTTCCCTGTCCCTGTGTTCACCACTGGAAACAGGTTGCTCAGTTTGCCTTTGAAGTGCCCTCCCCTTACTGCAGGTCTTTGCTTGACTTGGAATGTTTTATTCTGAGAATTCCTGTATCTCTTCCTCATTATTAATAAATTAATTTATTTTAAGGGATGCTCCTTCCTCCATCTGAGCCCCAGTTGATGGTGTGGCAACCAATTCAAGTGGCTGATCAAGGTGACCTGTTCAAGGCCAGGTTGGATGGGGCTTGGAGCAGCCTGGTCTAGTGGAAGGTCTAGTCCTCCCATGGCACGAGGGTTGGAACTGTGTCAATATTAAGGTCCCTTCCACCCCAAAACATTCTATGATTCTATGACATATACTCTCCTGGACAATTGAGGCAAATTTTTTTTAACATCTTCCAGAGAAGAGCTGGCCTGTCCCTCCAGAGCCTGGTCTTGGGGTGGACTATTTTGGGAAGTCTGGCCAGTTGTGAGCCAGCAGCGAGCCAGCAGCTGGTTCCAAAGGTGATGGAGGAGATGAATCTGTGATGGACAGGTCATGATTAGTGACCTTGAAACTTTTCAGGATGCTGTGGTCTGTGCATTAGTGCACTATCTCATACCTGGAAAAGCATCACTCTGCCAGGCCACCTGCACAGAGTCACACCCAAGTGTTTCTTCCTTGATAGCCCCATTTAATAAGATTTTCCACTCTTGAGCTGCTTCAGGTACTGTCTCTGGAGCAGCAGACACTGCTGTGCAACAGGGAGGAGCAGTGTCTTGCAGTGGACCTGTTGGTCTTGTGGTTTGTATTCTGACACATTTGCATTTGGAAAAAGAGAAGCCAATCAATGTCAGCAGGTTAGTAGGAGGAATAGATTTGGCCTTGTTTTCATCTGAGACTACTATAATGTGAAGGTTTGGCCCAACTTTTCTGTTATTATTGAGGTATCTTCCCTAATTCACTTTTCTCCTTCAAAAAATAAAAGGCATTTCACTTCCCCTTAAGAATATGTTATGAACTGCTGCACTTTAGCAATGTGATAGTTCATAACAGAATTGAGAGGAGCATGAATTATTGTCAGAACCACATTACTAATGTGTAATCTGCAGCATTGGTTAATTTGTTTTGATATTAAAGTTTTAATAGGAAATATAATTTGATTGCATTTTAAAAATAAAAACTGATTTTCTGTATTACAGAAAAATATTATGAATAATAAGCAAAAAAGGGGCTAATATAACTAGGCATTTCTATTAACAAAATGAATATGTTTCATATGCTCTCTGTGTACTAATTCAAGTCTTCTGATGCCAGTTTGGGCTGATTTAACATAAACTACAGCCTCGCTTCTTTGTTTTGCATTTTGCACCATTGTTAGCATTGACTTGAGGATGAGATCAAAGTTTTGTGGTATCAGCTCCTTGCACATCAGTTATTAACACTCAGCAGCATTAGCACCTTGTGCTGTACTTTCAACACACCAGCAGAGTTTTCTGAATTTATAGATATTTTCTAGCTGGACTCAGAATAACTAAAGAACCCAACTATGATGAGTTCTCCACCTCTTACCTCAGTGCAGGTGACTTGTGCTGGTGGCAATGTGCAAATGGATGTGTTATGATTATAGCAGGGCAACCTCACTTCAAGAAAAGTGCAACACTTAAGTGTGATGGGTACAACGACACGATGTGAAAATGTAAGAGCAATCATGCTCATAGAATTGCCTAGGATGGAGAAGTCATCTAAGGTCATTGAGTCCAACCGTTTCCCAGAACTGCCAAAACCACCCATAACCCCTGCCCCAAGTGCCACATGCACATGGTGTTTAAATCCCTCCAGGGGCAGTGACTCCAGCCCTGTGCCAGCGTTTGAAAACCCTTCCTGGTAAGATATTTTCCTAATATTCAAATTAAACCTCCCCTGTCCCAGCCTGAGGCCATTCCCTCTCCTCCTGTCCCTGTTCCCTGGGAGCAGATCCCGACCCTCCCCTGGATCCATCAGGGAGTT
>JAWWEE010000030.1:907536-928508 GCA_035221455.1 Xenops minutus
TGAGGGAGCTGGGGGGGCTCAGCCTGGAGAAAAGGAGGCTCAGGGGGGACCTTCTGGCTCTGCAACTCCCTGACAGGCGTGGGGAGCCAGGTCGGGCTCTGCTCCCAGGGAACAGGGTCAGGATGAGAGGGAATGGCCTCAAACTGTGCCAGGGAAGGTTTAGATTGGATGTTGGGAAAATATTTTCACACCCTGGAGCCACCTAAATCCAACCTCACTGCTCTTGCTTCCTTTCATACCTTCTGGAGAATACAATTCCAGAACAGAGTAAGAATAAAGGACACTTCTACAAAGGACAAGTTCTCCTATTTTAAAATACATGTATAAAGTACCCTGGCCATGTCTGGAGGTTCTCAGTCCTTCTCTTTGCCTAGAGAAAACTTCAATTAACTCAATCTTGGATTTTTAGGCTATGCCTCTTCCAGAGAACTACGGAATGCCGAGGCAGTGTTGGAGCACTGTTGTCCACTCTGACAGAGAGCAAAGGCACTGGAATGGGTTTTTCTTGGCCAACGAGGCAATTCCTGTGAGCATTCTGGGAGCTTGCACTGATTAGGGCAATTCCCAAAAGGCATTGTAGATGTACCCTCCTAAAAAGTTTAATATTATGAGTATTTGGGCAGGGAATGGGCATAATAATACTACAGAATCATAGAATGGTTTGGGTTGGAAGGGACCTTACAGATTATCTTGTTCCAACTCCCTGCCATGGGCAGGGACACCTTCCACTGGAATATTTAGAGAACTAGTGGAGACAAAACTCTGAGCGCCTTAATTTAGCTGGAATAAATAGCACCCTACATGTTATTCTGTGATCACAAAATGCTTAGAATTGTTGAGGTCAGAAAAGACCTCTAAGATTGATTCCAACTGTGATCCAAAGATGGATACTGAGATCTCTCCTGCAGTTTTCACTGCAAGGGCATTCCCCAATGCTGTGCATTAATTAGAAGCAGTGGGTGGATCTCTGGCCTCTGGTTCCCCAGAAATAATATCACTCCTTTTGCTGCTGGGAAATGTGTGCAAAGCTGCAGGATTTGAGGGCTTACACACTGCCAGCTTTTTCCTGGATAATTGCACAAAGGATGCAAACTCCACTTTTGTGCATGAACCTCTAATTGCAAAAGGCTACAGAGGGGTAGTCAGGCACTTTGCACAACAATAACCTGTTCCTCTTCATCCCACAGGATCCCTGAAAGATTTCTCATGCCTAGGCAGGATGAGGCACAGACAGTCAAGCCCTGGTCTCACCCCCTATCCCCATTCCCATGAGATGACTCATTTTTGGACATCCAGCCTGAAGAAAGTCTAGGAGATGTGGCTCCAAGTGAAACCAGTGGGCATCAGGCTCTACACCCTCAGGCAATTAAGCTCTTTCAGATATTCCCCATCAAAAAGTCATCAAGGGAAAGTTGTGCTTAATCACCACTTCAGTTTATCCAGCAGTTTCTCCTCAGTTCCCCAGTGGGCTTGGCTATGTTTTTGCCATGTGTTTTCATGGATCTTCCTTCCTAGCCAGATATTTCCATGCTAACAGTTTTGCCTCCCAAGGTTCAGCCTATTGCCACAGACATTTCTCCCTGAAGACTCCAGTTCTCTCTAACTCATTAATATCCCCTTGGAGGAGACTCAAACCAGCATGTGATCCCCCAGCTCTTTGGGTTTTTGCAGAAAATAAGGGATGCTCCCAGATTCCTGAAGAGAGGAATTCTCATCCTGGTCTGCTGGCAGGTGAGACAGAGCTCATTGAGGGGGACTTGGCAAAGGACATGGAGCAATTCAGAGGCAGAAGCAAAATCATGTAAATGCAGAGTCCTCATTCCATTCATAATTTCTCTCCTTCATTAACATAATACAGAGGTAGGAGGCAGATCCCTGTTTTCCTTCAGCCTCCACACACATATAACCTGATTTTTAGGAATATTCCTTCATTCTGTAGATGTCATTTTGGAGCTTGGCTGAAAGGGGCAGGTAAAACCAGCAATTTTGAGATTCTGAATTGTTCTTTCAGTTTAGGTGTTCATCATTCTTCCCTCAACAAAAAAAATGGCTTTTCTGAAATAAAGTAATTTCTTATAAAAATCCTCATTTTTTTTAGCAGGAAAATATATCTTCTCTGGTTAGGTTTTTCTTTGTGTATTGAGAATAGTAATCTATCACTCTTAAATATTCATTGAAAATCTCATGCTTTTAGCCAATTAAAATTATTCACCTGAATATAATTAATGTTAAAGTTGAGGGTGTTTAAATTGCAGAGTCAGAATTGTTTGAGTTGAAAAGGATCTTCAAAGGTCACCTAATCCAACACCTAAAACCAAGTAGGTCTTCAAACGGATAGAATTTGAAGCTTAACTTGACTAAGACACTGTTAATTGCAGCTCATGGAGGGAAATGAGTACAGAGCATGAAAAAAAGACTGAATTTCCTATTTTCTATGGATGTTATGGGGGAATTTGGGTATTGCTGCAAAAAGCACTATTTAGAAAACAACAAATGTCGTCATTTAAACAAATCAAACACTCTCACTGGCCAGTCACCACTTTGATTTTTTTCTCATGGAACGAACAACCATTAAAGAGGAGAGAAAATGAAAGACTTGCATAAAATGCATTTTCTTTTTAAGCGTATTTAAGGGAAACGAAGCTAACCCAGAGCTTTCTTTGAGTAATTTTTTTTTTTTTCCTTAGAAGGATGTTTTCTGCAAGGAAATCATCAATGGAAAATGTTTGACCAGCTGTACTCTTATCTTTCCATCTGGAAACACATGCAATACATGGAAATCCCCACCTCACTCCAAGTTTCGAGGGGCTGACTGGTTTTTGTGCTCACGCTTCTTTCGCTATGAGTAAGTGTTTCAGCATTTGCTTTTGTTTGCCATCCATCCACTCCAGGCCAAGGAAAAATACAGGGAAATTTCACCTGGTGCCATTCCAGGGCATGGTGGCGACACAGGGACATGTGGAGCCCACGCTGGGTCAGGTTTGTGCAGCCCCCTGAACAAAGCCTCAGTCTTGGCTCCTTCTTGAGTCTTCAGGGAATTTGAATCTGGAGATTAACTTCCAGCTTGCAGGAAATAACAGAGACGACCTGGATACATCTCGATATGGATTGGACATGGGTCGTTTGTGCTGTTGGCTTGGGTTTGGCTTGAGTTTTGCTGGTGTGAGCCCAAATGATCCCCCACCTTGGGGTCAGGAGTCAGCAGAGTCCAAGGACCATTCCTGGTAGGTTGTTTGGATACACCCACCATGCTGTGGAGAGATTTTCGCTGTATGGACTTTACCAGACCAGGCCCACGGAGATGGGCACAGGTTCTGGTTCATCTAAGAAGCTGTGGCTGTCCCATCCCTGGAAGTGTTCAAGTGTTCAAGGCCAGGCTGGACAGAGCTTAGAGCAACCTGGTCTAGTCCCTGTCCATGGCAGGGGGTTGGAAATGAATGGTCTTAAAGGTCCTTTCCAACCCAGACCATTCTATAATTCTGTGATTCTACGATTTGTCTTTGATGTAAAGAGATCTAGTTTTATCTACCATCTTATCCTACTGAGTTTGGAATTCCTTTGTCCCTCTGGGGGTTTTGTGCCAAGCTTCGATTGTGGGAACTGATCCATCACTCTATCTCCTGTCTACGTCCTACAAGGGGACCATACAGCAAAATCTTGCTGGTCTTCTAGGAGAACAACAGAGTGAGTCAAGGTTGTTCTGCCTGGAGAAGAGGAGGTTCTGGAGAGACTTATTCTAGGAGAACAGCACTCTCAGCAGGAATGGTGGGTGCAGAAAGACTGTAAGATTTGGCTTTTCTTCCTACAGTCTGGACTTATTTGCCATCTCTGGTTTTATTTCATAGCCCAGCCGTGAGGTGTTGATATCAGTTGGGGAAAAAAAGGAAGAAATCCCAAAATCCCAGACATACACACACACACACACAAAGACCTGCCTCAGCTTGCATTACAGGTTCTCCTCCCGGGAGCAAATCACTTGGGAAATTTAATTAAACTTTAATGAGGTACTTTGATTGCTGGGCCGTGCGCCGAGTGGAATTAATGTACAGTGAAGGGGCGTCTCGTCATGCTGCTGGCAGTGGCTGGCAGGTTCATGTAGAGCAGAGCATGTCATCCTAAATCACCTTTTGAACTCGGGAAAGCAGCAGGGAAGAACAACCAGGAAGATCTGATGGGTCATTTGGTGCGGCAGGTCCTTTACGTGTGAATCCCACACCTTGGAGAAATTCCCTCTGAGTCACTTCTGGGACTTTTCAGGAGGTTGGGGCATGGGTGGTGGGCAGGGTGGTCTGGGTTTTGGGTTTCCTTCTCTTCCTTCCCTTGATTAGGCTGGAGGGAGCTCTGGCAAAGGATATCCTGGGAGAGTTGGGTGATGAGCAGGGACATCCATGGATGCTCCAAAGGACCACGGTGCTGATACCCACTGACCAGAGAAAGGCACTATTTTGTTGCTAGTGGAGATGGGGGTTCAGTTTCAAGTGAAGGGCCTCCAGGCCAGCAGGGAAAGGCATTTTGTAATGCAATCCTTGTTTGGAGAGGGACATTCAACTTCAGGAGAGTCCCACCTCCTTCTGCCTCAAAGCTGGGCCTCCATCTGGGAAAAGATCCATCATAGGTCCCATACAGAGTCTCCAGACATCCCTTAGAACATTTCTGTGGGAAGCTGCTGCACCAGGCTGGATTTGACTGTCACCCACACCTGGTTTAGGGGGTCCCAAAAGATTTAAGACACTGTGCATTCACCAAGGTGACATTCACCTTATGGACAGGATCTCTTTTTGTAAGAGACACCCCTCTCCAGGCGTTCAGGAGAGTCCCACATGCTGGGAGTGAAGAGAGGACAAACATCAGGAAGGCACTGCCACCCAAATCCTCTGCTTTTCCAGCAGGAAATGTAGAGCAAGCAGAAAATGAGACCGAGAGCTGGGCATCGTGTGAAGAAGGAATGAATCCAGCAATTTCTCACCACTGAGGGGCTGTGCTGGAGGTCCAGCCAGGTAAATGATGCCTCTGTGGTGCTCAAGATGGAAGCTCTGCCACCCTGGGATCACAGTGGAGACAGCTGGGCATGCCTGAGGAGCAAATCCCACCTCAAATCACTGATCAGACTTGCCCTGTCAAAATTAAATGTTGAGTGGGTGCATCCAAAGCCTCCTGTGAGCTGAGACACAGTGGTCCAAGGAGGGGTAAAAGTTCATCTGTAATTCTGCAATCGTGCAATCAGTGCCTTCCAATGCCCTGTCACACCATGGGATCTCCTGCAACTCCAGCTCTCCTGCAAAGCCTGGCACCTGGAAGGAGCAGGGAGGCTGCACAAACACGCTCCAGCTTGGCGTTTCCTAATCCTGGAGCATTTGCCACTGCAACACGTTCTCCATCTTCCTGTGCATGGGGGAGGGAAGTGGGAATGTTTGCTAAGGCTGTAAAAGCCCAGCAGGCAGATCCACACTCCAGAATTACCCAAAGGCCTCAGTCTGTGTTTATCCTTGGCTAGGACCAGGATCAGGGACTTGCAGCCTTCTGGAATGATCTTCCAGTTATTTGGTGTGATTGTGGCCCAGGTTGAGTGTCAGGGATGCAATCAATGCCCAGGTAAGGGGCAAGGTGAGCAAAGACCAGGGGTCATTGCCAAGAGGCTGTTTGGGGGTTTAGTAGGAGGGATGGACCAGTGGGCTTCAGAGCTGATCTCTTTATTTTCCTGTATAGATGCATCCATGAGAGCCATCAGAGCCTCTGGAAGCACCAAGGCACAGCAGGAGGCTGTCACCTCTCCCAGGCCAGCTCTGAAGAGAAGCAGCATCATAGAATCATGGAATCATGGAATCACAGAACATCCTGAGCTGGGATGGACGCACAAGGATCATCCAGTCCAACTCCTGGTCCTGTACAGGACACTCAACAATCCCACCTTGTCCCTCAAAGTGTTGTCCAAACCCTCCTGGAGCTCTGGCAGCCTTGGTGCTGTGCCCACTGCCCTGGGGAGCCTGGTCAGTGCCCACCACCCTTTGGGGGAAGAACCTTTCTCTGAGACCCAACTTAAACCTCCCCTGACACAGCTCCAGGCCATTCTCTGGGTCCTGTTCATGGTCACCACAGAGCAGAGATCCTGTGAGTGTGTCCTGGTGAAGGAGCTGCAGCCACTGCACAGCCACATCCAGCACAAAGTACTGCTGGTCTTACACATACTGCATGCCTTATACACATTTCATTACATTTCATTACATGCAGTTGCCCAAACTATAAGATGGTAATGCATACTGAAACTGAACTCCACCCTATCTTTAGTATCATTAACATATATTGTATGTTAACATTTAAGCAATTTGATTGTCTTCAGCAGTTTTAATATTTTTTCTGTTGGGACAGACTTCTCCTTGTAGCCTGGACTGAAATTACACTTCTTATGTCTACATATCAGTTCTGCTGCTGAAGAAAGAGGCATCCTGACCTACCTGGGGCTTGTGTGCTCATCTAGTCCTCTAAATCCTGCCTGCCCATCTTTAAAAACAGAAGGTAGACAATTATGTGTGCCAGTTCTGACAGTCAGGAATATTAAACCACATGTATGATTGCAATTTAAAGCAGTATACACTGTTAGGGTTTTGTACTCTTTTCCACCTTGGATACACACTGTAGCCCCATCTGTTTCATGGTTTCACACAATGGAGACTTGCATTGTTCTCCCTATTTTGTTTCAATGAGGGCTGATCCAATGTAACATTCAAGAAGAGAGTGAGGATACAGAGTATTTCCCGGTAAGAGTGTCCATGCTCTCAGCCCTTTTCACTGAGCCAGTTTGTAATTACAAAGCTGATGGCAGCCGCAGGTTGTGCCAGGGGAGGCTGGATAACAGGAAAAATTCCTTCACTGAAAGGGTGGTCAAGCACTGGCACAGGCTGCCTATGGGAGTGGTGGAGTCACCACCCCGGAGTTGTTCAAAAAACACATGGATGTGGCACCTGGGAACATGGTCAGTGGTGCCCTTGGCAGTGCTGGGTTAATGGTTGGACTCGCTGATCTTAGAGGGCTTTTCCAACCTCAGTGATTTTATGATTCTATGATTTTATGAATTCAAGTAGCCTCTGACCTGCAGCTTGAGAACCTGCCCGCTGGCTGCTGGACACAGCCCCCACTGGGAACCCCAGCAAGATCAGGGTGCCCTCAGCACTCTGATACCCTTAATTTCCAGCTGACAGGTGCCACACAACATCCTCTCCCCAGAACATGTCACAGAGAATCACAGAACCACAGAATGGTTTGGGTTGGAAGGGAGCTTAAAGATCACCTCATTCCAACTCCCTGCCATGGACAGGGGCATCTCCTACTAAACCAGGTTGCTCAGGATGTCCCTTCCCACTCCATCGTGCTGGTAGCCATGTGAATTCTGCAGGGATTTTGGCTGCAGGAAGATAAAGAGTCTGAGAATCTATTTATAATGTCTATTTCCCACAAATTCATTTCCTGGAGTCTTTGCTCCAAAGAAATTACAAGAAGAGCTGAAGATGGATCTTGGATATTTATGCATTTTTCCCCACAGCATAGCAACATCCTCTGGCTTACACTGGGAACACTGGGAGATTTTCCTCTTCCTTTACTCAAAAACGAATGGTTTGTACAGGGCATTACCTCTGTGCTGGTTTGGTCTGGGTCAGAGTTAATTTTCTCCAGAGTAGCTGGTACAGGGCTGTTTGGAACTGTGCTGCAAACAGAGCTGATAACCCAGGGATGTTTTGGTTGCTGCTGAGCAGGGCTGACACAAACTCAAGGCCTCTGCTGCTCCTCACCCCACACTGCCAGCGAGGGGCTGGAGGTGGCACAGGGAGCTGGAGGGGACACAGCAGGGACAGCTGACCCCAGGGATGCCCCAGAGCATGTGGGGACATGCTCAGTGTACAGAGCTGGGGGAAGGAGAAGGAAGGGGTGGACATTCAGAGTGATGGTGTTTGCCCTCCAAAGTCACTGTTCCATGGGATGGAGCCTGGGGATGGCTGAGCACCCTGCCCGAGGGGAGGGGGAATGAATTCCTTGTTCTGCTTTGCTTGTGCGGCTTTTGCTTTCCCTATTAAACTGCCTTAAGTCACAAGTTTGCTCACTTTTACCCTTATGATTCCCTCTCCATCTGATTCCCTCTCCATCCCACCAGGGAGGAGCAAACAGCTTGGACTTGAGTTCCTGACTGAAGTTCAACATGACATCCCAGTATATACAGGGAGGATTTTCCTGTGTCAGCTCAGCAAACAGCACTGTTCTCCATGGGTAGCACATGGGAGAAGCAATTTGATGCAATATAACATCAGAAAGAAATTTGGAGAGGTTTATTAGTAATGAAGTTTATTTCCTGCTCCTTTCTCCCCACCCTTCTCGCTGTTCATTGAAGTGGGATGCCTGCTTGCATTTTACCCTAGGACTATGGACAGGGCTATCAAACAGCTTTAGACATCCAGCAGGACATCCCCGTGCCTGGGCAGCTATTTCTATTAGCCTGGAGGTACTGGACTCTAAGTGAAAAAAGAAATATGTATTGCAGAATATCACCTGGCACCTTGGCAGCCTGGGCAATGACTACTGACACTGTAACTTCCACTACATCTCACCTATCTCACCTCTGCACTGCAGGTCCCAAAAATAAACTGGTAGCAGAGCTGTGACTACCAGCAGCTGCCCCTTGTATATCACGTGGGTATTTTAACCTATGTATCTTCTGTAATTAAATCTTAACCAGCTGAACTGTTACTTAGCATGTGCGCCTTGTGGAGGTAGCCAGCATTTTCCCAAGCAAGAAATGTTGTGAGGTAGAAATACAGTTCAGACTCTGTTAGCCGAAAATCCAGTCCCTGACACGAATGTCTCCTGTGCTAACTGGGCCAGGACTGGTCTGTACTGGGGCAGGGCTCATTGCTGCATTAACAGAATGTGGTTCTTTGCTGCACTGACCTCTTCCAGCATGAGCTGCTGTCAGTGAAAACAGTCAGATACACACACACCTTGGACTTTTTCCTCAACTGGCTTTGCCAGGTGATTCACTGGAAAGCCAACCACCCACAAGAGAAGGTAGGAGCTGATGTACCCAGCAGCTACCCTGTTGCAAGACTCCCCAGAAGGTGAGGCAGCAGGAACCCAACACAGAGGTGTGGAGGGGAGTGGGAGAGGGGCTGAGAGCAGCTGGGGCTGTGATGTCCAGTGTCAGTGTCGGCAGGCTCTGAGCCCTGGGCATCAGCAGTGGGGTGGGTTTATCTCTGCCCACCTGCCAATTACCACCCCACCCCAACGCCTCTGCCATGATTTCACCCCATGGTTTCACCAGCTCTTGCTGCAGCTGGAAGGGGCAGGTAGAGCCTTGTCCTCCCCACCTCCTGCCATGCTGCCCCTCCTAATTTTGTGATGGCAGCAGCACTTGCCTTGCCTTGATCTTAACTTTGAGGCAACATGCAGGCAGTCACCTGGCCTTCTTCCCAGCAAGGTGCACATTAACAACAAAGTGCCTGCATCAAAGCTTTCTTGTCCTTTAGCAGAAATCTTACTGCCTGCTAAAGCCAGAGGCTCAGGACGGGTTGCATGCCGGGTTCATCTCCAATACAAAGGGATCCTTGGAGTTTGGGGGTCATTTTTAGCACTTCTAAACCACAGAGAGTTGATGCAACAGGTAGCAGTGTCAGTAGTGCTGATCCAGACCGCAGGTGACTTTTCCAGATTAAAGCAGCCTGATGACTCTTTCGGTTGTTTTTAATTACTTAAATGTCAACAGCATGCAGGTGCTTAAGGAGCCGTGCCACTCTTCCGGCACA
This sequence comes from Xenops minutus, assembly GCA_035221455.1. Taxonomy (NCBI): domain Eukaryota; kingdom Metazoa; phylum Chordata; class Aves; order Passeriformes; family Furnariidae; genus Xenops; species Xenops minutus. The sequence goes on from JAWWEE010000030.1 coordinate 917,322, forward strand.
GGCTGTGCTCCCCTGGGGCAGCGGGCGATGCTGGCAGCGCCAGGAGCTGCAGTGGGACTCCATCTCCTGGCCAGTCCCAGCATAGAGGGATCCACCTGCCCTGGGTGCAGCTTTGGGAGCCAGAGTCTCAGAAGGATCTGAAGGTATTGGAGGGCATCCAAAGGAGGGACACGAGGATGGTGAAGAGTCTGGAGGGGAATAGGGCTGTGTGAGGAGCAGCTGAGGGAACTTGGTTTGTTCAGTCTGGAGAAGAGGAGACTGAGGGGAGAGCTCATCAATGACTGCAGCCTCCTCACAAGGGGCAGTGGAGAGGCAGCACTGATCTCTGGTCTCTGTGATCAGTGACAGGACCCAAGAGAACAACTGGAGTTGTGTCAGGGCAGGGTTAGGCTGGATATCAGGAAAAGGTTTTTCCCCCAGAGGGTGGTCAGGCCCTAACCAGGCTCCCCAGGGCAGTGGGCACAGCCCCAAGGCTGCCAGAGCTCCAGGAGGGTTTGGACAACGCTCTGAGGGGCAGGGTGGGATTACTGGGGTCTCTGTGCAGGGCCAGGAGTTGGACTTGATGATCCTTGTGGGTCCCTCCAGCTCAGGGTATTCCACAATTCTAGAGAAGCAGCTGTCTGAAAATGAGCCCCTTTTGTCCCACACTGCTGCTCCCTGGAGGTCTCACAGCATTGCAACTGGTGACCTTGCTGGTTAAAGTGTTTTCTGAGTGTCTGTTCAGCCCTGCTGAGCCCACTCAACCCCAGAATAGCCCACTGGGCTCTGTCTGGGTTCATGCCTCAGAAGCAGACCTGCTCACAGTGTTCTGACAGTGAGCTCACAAATATTTGCAAGATATGGGGTGAGATGGGGCCGGCCTTGTAATATTTTATACAGGTTTTTTAAAGTCCTGTCTCCATGTGTCACCTGTAATTCTGAACTTTTTCTCTGCAGAAGAGTCTGTGGTCATATGGCTGCAGAGAATCACGAGCATCTCAGCCTGAAGATTCAGCCCCCCAAAGGCAAAGAAGCACTTGTACTTCATAAAATGCCGTTAATTTTCATGGTGCTGTGCAGGGGGGAGGACTGACTTCTTACTGCTCAGCTGCCTGGAACAGGCATCGCCGAGTGCCAGCTATGGGCACTTTTGGAGAACTGCACCGCTGTATTCCCGTCGGGATCCCAGCGTTCCCTGCCACACAGCTCCCAAGGCCGCACGGCACGTTCCTCTCCCCATCAAAAAACCCCACAAATGCGCCTCTTTGCCCATGCAAACCGAGGGCGGCAGCCGCAGTTTGCAGTGTGGGGTGTGCGCTGGGCTCTTGGTGCTTCTGCCCGGGATGCCTCGGGCTCACACACGGCCCCTGCCGCGGTCCCGCATCCCCCTCCAGCTGCGGGCTCTGTGCCGCACCGGGCGGGCTCCGGCCCCGCAGCCACGGCGCTCTGAGCCGCCCGTTCCTGGGGGGCTCCAGCTCCCCTCGCCCAGGCCGAGGGGGACAAGCCCCGTTAATGTCCTGGCCCCAGGAGGTTGGGGTACGGGGTACCGGGTACGGGGGGCTGCGGGACGGGCCCGAGCGCCGCTGCGGGGCCGGAAGCGCCGAATGGAGCGGAGGGAAAAGAGGCTTCCCCGGGCCCGGCGGGGGATCCCTGGCACTGGTTCAGCCGCGCCGGGCAAGCACAGAGACCCCCGGGACCCCTGAGACTCTTCTGGGATGCCACAGAGACCCCCGGGACCCCCTGGGATGGCACAGCGACCCCTGGGACTCCTCGGGCAGACACAACGACCACCAAGGGCCCCCGGGGCTGGGGACGGAGCGGGACCCCTGAGACCCCCAGACCCTCCCGGGCAGCCACAGCGACCCCCGGGAGCTCTGAGGCCTCCGGGACCCCCCGGGCAGGCACAGCGAAACCCAGGACCGGGACTCCCGGGCTGCGGGCGGAGCGGGACCCTCGGGATACTCTGGGACTTTCGGGATGCCCCGAGATGCCCCGGGACTCTCGGGATGCCCCGGGACTTTGGGGATACTCCGGGACTTTCGGGATGCCCCGGGATGCTCGGGATACCCCGGAATACCCTTCCCGCCCCCGCTCCCGCCCGTGGCGCTCCCGCCCTCGCCCCGCCCTCCCCGCAGGTCCTGGCAGGGCGATAGTGAGCGGGGCGGAGCGGCGGGGAGCGGCCAGGACCCGGCAGGACCCGGCCGGGGCGATGCTGCCCGCGGGCCGCGGCGGGCGGTGAGCGGGGAGGGGTGATCGGGATGGGGATCGGGGATGGGGACCGGGACCTGGACTAGGACCGGGACCGTCCCCTCTGACGGCGCTGGCCCCGCAGGGCGGCCGAGGCGCTGCGGGCGGCGCTGGGCGCGGGCGCGGGACGGCGGCGGGAGCTGGAGCGGCGTGCGGAGCGGGGCCGGGCGGTGCTGCGGGGCTGGTGAGTGCGGGGCCGGCCCCACAGCCCGGCCCGTGCCCCGGCCCCGCAGCCCGGCACGGAGCCAGCCTGGGGCACGGGGCATGGCCCGTGCCGGTGCAGCATCGCCGGGCCCCGGCGCTGTGTGTTCCCCCAGGGGCAGCGAGGAAGAGGAGCAGCCACAGACACTGACGCAGACACTGACACAGACACCGGCAGCGCCCGGCGCCGGCACCGCACACGGTGAGCGCCTCCCCCGCTCCCCCGGGTCTCACCGCGCCCGGGCCTCGGCCCCTTTCGGTGTTCGGGGCTGTTCCAGCGCTCTGCATCACCGTAACCCCCCCTGCCTTTGGCCTCCCCCTTGGGATCAGCTTGGAGTCGTGTCCTGGTAAGGGAGGCCCGTGGGGTGGGATTGTCACTTGTCGCGGCTGATTGTGCAGAGCCCACGTGTGTGGGTCACATCCCTCCTGCAGCCCTGCCTGCATCTCTGTGCAGCGGCTGCTCCCACAGCCGAAAAAAACCACCCCCTGCACCATTCCCTGGGTCTGGTTTCCTTCTGTAGCACCTGGAAAAGCAAATTAATGAAGAGGCAAATGGGAAAGATCCAGGTTTGCACCTTCTGATGTTTGGACTTTTGCAGAGAGCAGACCTTCACCCAAGGAGCTGGAGGAGCTGGAGCTGCTGAACAGGGCCTTGGAGAAGGCACTGAAGGTCAGGAAAAGCATCATGAAAACTTCATTAGAGGCCCAGGGAACTACAGGACAGAAATTGGCAGGTGAGAGACCTGCCCCCCCCAAGAATGCTGAAGAGCAGCAGGTGCCTGGACCTGTTGGGGATGTTCCTGAGAGCACAAAGGTGAGAGCCGGAAGCAAAAAGCCTGGCTCTTCCAAGAATCCCTCTGCATACCAGCTAAGAGCCCCTTATAGGACTGACCCAGAGGTGAAGAAACCGCAAAGGAAGGCCCCAGCCAGATGTGTTTCTCAAGGTCCCAGGAGAGCTGAGAAGAGCTCCTCAAAACGGGTGGCTTCCAAACAAGGAGGGAGTCATAGGACAGCAGCTGGCAGTGCCACAGAGGTCTGTCCTCCAGCTGAACCCCAGAAGACACCTGGCTTGTCCAAATCTGCCCCGAATGAGCAGCAAAGCTTTTCTGTGGTGGGTTCAGCTGGGGGAAAGAACTCAGCAGCTGCTGCCCAGGAGTTATTTGATGCAGGGAAGAAAAGTTGTGGTTTCCTGGGAGAGTCCAGCAGAAAGGAGGACACTGCAAGTGCTTTGGGAAGGAGCCCCTCACTTGGGGCAGGCACCCTGCAGGAAAAGGGGTAAGTGGCAGGTGGGCACCTCGCTCATTCTGCTGACACTCACAGGCACATCTGCAAACCCTGCTGGCTCCTGCTGCTCAGGTCCCAGCCTGCTTTCACCCTCCTCACATCCCTCTCAAGAGGAAGGATTCTATACATTTAAAAGCCTTCATTGTGATTAAGTGGTTTTAATTTAAAGGGCTTCCTCTTGGATGACTGAGACTTTGAAAGCCTTTCAATTAAGACTTTTGGTGTTTCAAGGTCCCCTGTGACTGTTTGGGAAAGCTGTCTCTGTAGAGCTTTCTTGAGCTTTAGCTTCCCTCTGAGTGTACTTTCTATTATGGCATATTGATTTTTTTATTTATTCTCTTTTTACATGGTGATAATACATAATGCATGAATTTTCTCTCTCTCTATAGTATGTGCCCAGTACAGTTTAGAGTGATGGCATCTGGGTTTATTACTATCCCTCTTAACCTGCAAGACACTGCCTGTGTAGCTACACAAATCAGGATGGACTCGAATACATTTGTTTCAAGTGTTTGGTGTAGGAATGATTATGAAGTGGATGTTTTTGAGATTCTCTGTGGAAATGTGGCAAAATAATACTTGGAAAGTTGGCTTTGCATTCAGGCCAGTCTGCCTTGTATAAATAATTATTTTTCCTGTGTACTTCTTGCTTTAAAGAAGCAGTGAAGGTCAGCTCTGATGTCCCTGGAAAACTTTAAGAAATATTTCTCAGCTGCCACAACCCAACTGTAATGTTTGTGCAGGGAGGAAATGATCCCTGTTCTAGCATTGGAAGGGACATAGCACACTGAGAGACAGTTGCTGGGGAAACAGGGATCTGGATTCAAATGTTTATTTACTTAAAATCCCAACTCTGACCTTGAGTTTCTAGTCTGCATGTGACTTACAACGACCAACCCACCTGTTTTTGTAGTAACAACTTGGGGATTATTTTATTATTTTACTTTAGGGTTATTAATATTCCCAATGGAAGCTGGAATGTCCTTTCCCATTTCTGTGAGTGTGATGTGGTGCTAAGCAAAGCTGCCTTGTCCTATTCAGGTGTGGCAACAGGGTTGGGCAGTCCAGCTTCCCTGAATGTGTTGTTTCCAAGCCTGTTCTCTGCCGTGCCAGGGCTTTGCTCCCACCTTCCCACCTTGGATTGGCCTCTGATGCAGGAGGTCCCCCAGGTCAGCTCAGTAAAGTCTCTGGAAAGTAAAGAGGAGCCTGATCCTCCTTCCTTGAGGACAGACTGGAGACTGTGGAGGATCCAATCCCCAGAGTTGCTGACATCTCTCATTGCAGCTAAATTAATTCCAGAGTTTGACAAAATACCATTTTCCCTGTTGGAAGACAGGGCTCAACTGCTCCCTGGCAGCCAGGATTGATCCTTCTCCTGTTTTGCAGATGCCAGCTGAGGCTCCCCCTTCCCTACAGAAAAGCCTACTCCAGGAACTCCAGGTAAGCCTGGCCTGACCAGTCCAGTCCAGAAGTACCCTCTGCTTAAGGGCTGTGAGGAGGGGTCAGGTGGGGAGACATGGCTAGTTGTGGGTCCTGGGGAGGCAGTGACCCCATGGGGTGTGGGGCTGGACTGGGAGTAGGAGGAGGGCTCTGATGCTTCAGGGCTCTTGCTGAGGATGTGTGTGCTCATGTCATTCTAGCCACTAGAACTTATTTTCAGAGTGCTAATCACTATTAATCACTGAGTCATGAAGGTACTGGAATGCTTTAATTGTGGATTTAACAGTGCAGCTGAAGTCTCTGCTGGTGCCATACACCTGTGGAAGGCAGGAGCCCCCTGGGTGGATGCCTCTGTACACTACCCAGTGAAGGGTGCCCAGCCCAGCCCTGCCCTGCCAGGGCACCTCTGGAAGCACCATGGCTCTGTGTGTTTGAGGCTGGTCCTGCTGCTGGACTCTTACACAGAGCCAGCTAGAGATTTACTGCAGTGAGGGTGCAGGTGGTTGGGTTTCTGGTGAGCTCAGTGCTCTGGTCCGTTCTCCAGTCTTCTGGAAGAGTTTCCCACATTTCCTCTGAGAAATTTTGCCATCATTCAGCAGATTTCTCATTATGGGCGTTGTTCAGATGATGCTAAGCTTAAACTCTGTCTTAAAGCTGACTAGAGCCCCTTGTGCTGCCCTCAAGAATTCCTCCTCCTCTTGGGAACTGTCATTTTTCAGACACCAGTTTGTTAGTTGCCTTTCAGCAAGTTGTAAAGGCTTTATTATCTTAATTTTCACTCGTAAATTGAGCCTTTCAGCATTCTAATCACTCTGGTGTAATTTTATACTTTTCACTATTGCTTTCAATTCAGTGACAGATTGAGAATAACCTTTGCCCTAAGGAACCCTTGCAAAGGCAATGGATCTTGCCTGGGAACTTCTGTTCTTTACTGTTCCATTAATCTTGCCACTTCTTTGCATAATGTATTTCTGAAATCTGCAGTTTCTAACATGATTTAAAAGACACATGCACATGAGTTAGACAGTCAGGCACTGCAGAACTATTTTAAGCTTCCTCCTGATGGCACTCACTTGTTGCAGCAGATTTTGGGAGACTGGCTGAGGTGCTCTGGCTTTTTAAACCAGTCCTTAAGTAAAGGATATTATGGGGACGGTGCATCCATGAGGATGTTGAACTCTGTAAGTGAAATGCATCTCTCTGGTAGTGCTGTTCTTTGTGTAATGCTTTATTTAAAAAAACTGGACTCTGGCATGAACTCCTGGCCAGCTTTCTCGTGATCCTGTCCTTAATCCTCTGTCTTGCATCCCGGATGCTGACACACTGCTGGCACACTGCTTGCCAAACATACCACCCTGTCCCCAAAACAAAGGATTAAAGGAGAATCTTGAGGAAGTTTGACATATGAAGGAATTGGGGTTAGACTTTGTCCTGTCTGCTCTTCTTTTTGTACACCTTTACTAACAGAGTAAATGTATAGAAATGCAAATTACTTCCTCCTAAGAAAGGAAGGGCAGATTTGTTGTTTCCTATGGGATATAAACATAAGTAGGGCAATATAGCAGAATTAGGGATGTGCTACAAGTTCACCTTTGCTTCTGGAAATGTGTTGCCTGTCTTCTGATGGCTGTAAATCCTTCCCTTTGAAACAAGTGAAGAGAGGAACAGGTGTTTTGCAGTGTCTAATGCTTTCTGCACGGTGTCCTTGTTGATCTAACACCAGCTGTGGGAATGAGTTGGCAAGGGTTCGTAAATAACCTGTGAGGGAGAGGGGTAAGGGAGAAGCTTGTCATTAAAGCACTGATATGTCACATTGGTGTGTCATGGCTCAGTGTGAGCACTGTCTGGTACAAAGGAGTGTAACTTCCAGCTCCTGCCCCTTTGGAACTTGCAGGGCATGGGAGAGATGTCGACTGTGCCAAACAAGTGCAGATGCAGCAGCTGCAAGGACCCATTTTACAGAGAAGCTCCAGACAACTGTATCCTTTCCCAGCAGGCTCTGGGTGCAGTTGCTCCACAGTGAGCTCCCAGCTGGAGAGAGCTATGCCTCCAATATCAGAAGTTCAGGCTGGGTCTCTAGGAAATGGGGATTTCATAGTACAGCTCTTGAGCACTTGTTGAACTTTTGAACCAGCCAAACATGGCCACAAGGCAAACATGCCCTACATGGCTCTGCTCTGCTGTCCTCACCTTCCCCCTGCAATGCTACTTCCTGGGCTGTTCCCTCTGCCCCTGATCCCAGCTGGCCTGGCAGGGATGCAGCACAGAGCTGGTGGTGTGGAACCTTCCTTAAGCTGCTGCTGTCTGAGTTTTGCTCACCGAAGCTAGACTTCAGTCCTGCAGAGATAGAGGAGGAGTTAAGGGTCCTCCAGGATGTGCCATCCCGTCTGAGGCAGTATGTGGAAGCTGAGCCTGCAGGTAAGGAGGAAAAGAGGGTGGTGGAGTGGCAGAAGGTGGAATAAGGATGATTTAGGCTCCAGTTCCATCTCTTTTGTGTTCTTGGAATGTGCTGGACTTGAGGGACAGGAGCATTCCCTGTCTAAAGTCAGGGCTGGTGAGGCCAAGGCTCTGGAAACTGGTGTTTGGGGAGGAAGGTTCCAGTATGCTCATGCCTTCTGGGTTTCCTCTGGTTCTCTTGTAGACCCTCCCACTCTGCAAGGAGAGTATGAAAGCCTTCTGACCTTGGAGGGTTTGCAAACCACAGTTGCCCAGTGCCTGCAGAAGCTGCAGCTTCTGCGAGCAGGTGAGTCAGTCTCTGTGTTTGTGGTCAGGTGTGAATGTGCTGGAACAGCAGTTTTCCATCTGTGTGGAGGACACTGAGGACCAGGGTCATATCTCTCCTGGTTATCCTTAATGATAATATAATTCTCTGGTGGCAAACAAAGCCATAGTACCCGTGTGCCATCCATCTGTTCAGGAGAGGGTTGGAGCTTTTAACTGCTGCAGTTCAGGAGGGCTGGGGACACTGGGTGCCATAGCTTAGGATGTCCTGATTGTGTCATGTGTGAGGAGCTTACCCTGATTAATACACTGTCATTAGTCATTTGTTTCTGGGAACAGTAAGTAGGTGATAAATTCTGCAAGTAGAGATTTAACTGGTGTGGCTTTGTCTCCTGCCTGTTCTTGCCCCCTGGCAGCTCTGGAGTCCCAGCTGAGGCTGCGCCCAGACTGCACTGGGGACGTGGGAAGCTGCTCTCCAGCCTGTATCCCTGCCAGGGGACAGGCGTGTGACCCTGCAGGAATGCTGGCTCTGCCTCTCCTGTGTTACTCCAGTTTCCAGGAGCTGAGGGACCTGTTTGTCTTGAAGCTGCGAGTGTCAATGCTGCACCAAGAGATTGCCTTACAAAAGGTGAGTCTGGAAAGTTTAGTGCTCCTGCAGCAGGGAAACGAAAGGGCAGTTGTGGGGCACCAGCAGCTGGACAGAGTGTTGATGGGGAGCAGCAGCACAGCAAGCTCCCCCAGTCATGTTTCTGTGTTTGTGCCTCATGTCCAAGTCCCATCAGTGCCTTGCTCTCTTTGTAGGTGAATGGGACTGACTTTTTTTTGTTAGGGCCAGAGCAGAGGCCTTTACATGTCTGACCCTCTCCTGGTAAGATTTTATTTAGCTGTGCTGAAAGAATTTGGCAGGGGAGGATGTTGGTGGCAATGCCTGAAGGCCCCTTTTGTCAGCCCTTCACAGTCCCATTAGGGCACACACTGTGTCACTCTCTTCTGTGACCTCCAGCTGGTGAACTCCTCTGCTCTCTCTTTCTTTCCTTTATCCCTCAAACTATTGTGCTGCTGATCTTGATTTGACCATTCTGAGCCTGTAAGAATAGGGTAAAAGGTGTCAGCTTCTTCAGCAGCCAGAGCAGAGAGCTTGCTGCGCAAAGGTCACTTGTTCTTCTCAACCAGCAGCAAAGGACAGAGAAGATCTGTGAAGTCACATCTACTGTTGACCTGAACGATTGAGGCTTTGAAAAAGTCATTTTTATTAAGCCACAGAGGAGTTATTAATAACTGGCTGCACTCCTCCCTCTGGCTGAAGATAGATTGCTGCCTGTCCTCAAATGGGACTTCAGCATTATAATCCTGAATTATGGATTATGAAGGTTTTGATTTTTTTATCTGCCCAAAATGAAGTGGGGACTGAAGCCTGGTTTCCGCTGCTGTTGACTGAGTTTCCTTTGCACATGTATCCAAATAGGTGCTTTGTGCCAGGTGAGCTCTGAGAGTCTGAAGCAGCTCTGCAGGGTGAAGATAAGTGAAATTCTTGGGACAGGTGAAGTAAATGGACATGGAACAAGATAAATAGCCTGGGAAAGGATGTTTCTTTTTCTGAGCTAAGCCTGGCCATTGCCATTCCATGGAGGAATGCTAAGTATCATAGAAAGTCCTGGTAGCTCTTAGCCTGTCTTTGATTGTGGAGCTCTGTTTCCTCTGTTCTTACACATCAGGAGCAGAGTAGATGGATGGAAGAGACAAGGATCTCTCATTTAAGAAGTGGAGCAGGGCTGCACTCCTTCCTGTGCCAGCTTTCCCCTTAGGTAGCACTTATATCTGCAGATCTTAACTCTTCCCAGAGATTAGCAACTGTGTCCTGCTTCCCTGTCCTGTGCAGAGATTTGGGGAGAATAGGAAAGGGAACCCCCTGAAGATACCCTGTACTCTGTTCTGTTTGGATCTTCCTTTTCATGGAGAAATCATGGAGTACCCTGAGTGGGAAGGGACCCACAAGGATCATCCAGTCCAGCCCCTGGTCCTGCACAAGACACCCCGACAATCCCAACATGTGCCTGAGAGCACTGTCCAAATGTTCCTTCAACTCTGGCAGGCCTTGAGGGAGGTAACTGACACAAGCAGTTGTCTCCTCTCCTGCATATGCAGCTCTGGGGACTTTTGGTGTGCAGACTGTTCAGACTTCATCACCTCATGGTAGCTGGAAAGAAATACTACAAAAATCCCAGGGAAGGTGTCTGCCTGAGCATTAATTCAGGAATGGTGCTCCAAAGGCCAGCTGTTGTCCTTTGACTGGAAGTGACCTGTGCTTGAGTTGTCAGTCCCAGTCCTAATCCCAAAGCTGCTGATGGTGCTGCACTGGGGCAGTTTGGCAGCATGGGCTGAGATCCTGAGGTAGGCTTGATGGACCAAAGGCCAGCTCAGGGAATGCTGGGCAGCTCTAGCAGCCCCTGTAGCCCATTTGGGCTGGAGTTGACCATTTATACATTTGTCTTGGATTAACTGGGAGGTGACAGGAACAGTTCTTAGTGCTTGAAATTACTGTTGTGTGAGCGAGCATTTCACTGAGTGGATGCAGAGCTCCTGAGCCAACACCAGCTTCAGCTTCTTGCAGGATATAATCTCATCCCAGTGCTGGACCTTCCCTGTGGCAAAGGAGCAGCATCTCCACTTATCTCACTGCTCTGGGAACACTGGGTGGCCGCTGGTGTAGCTCATGAGCAGAGGATGAACAACTCTGCCTTTGTTAAATATGACAGAAGAAAGCATCTATCAATCAATTAGCATGTTGTTAGTCATACTGCTCTGATTCGATTTCACTTGTTATGCAGCCACTCCACTTCAAGGAATCCTGGAAGTGTGTGCTGGCTCTGGTGACGTGTCTCCTTTGCTCCTGCCCAGGTGCTGATGGCAGAGCTCCTGCCTATCCTGGAGCCCAGCCCGTGCCCCGAGGGCTCTGCCCGGCTGTTCCGGGCCATCCACACGCAGCTCTGCCAGGGGGGCAGGAGCTTCCCTGTGCTGGTGAGGGACGAGCTGCTGGACTGAGCAGGGGAGCCTCCTGCTAATCCTTCACAGAACCAGAGACAGTTCTAAGCAATAAATCTTTTCTGTGAACTTTTTTTACTCTGCCTGTTCGTTCCGCTAAATTTTAGGGGGTGTTTTTGTTACGGATTTTTAAATTTTCTTTTGTATCAGGAGGGCTGGAGCCTCTCTGCTCTGGAGACTGGCTGGGAGAGCTAGGGGTGTTCACCTGGAGAAGAGAAGGCTCCAGGGAGACCTGAGAGCCCCTTCCAGTGCCTAAAGGGGCTCCAGGAGAGC
>JAWWEE010000030.1:928778-950239 GCA_035221455.1 Xenops minutus
GCTCCCCAGGGCAGTGGGCACAGCCCCAAGGCTGCCAGAGCTCCAGGAGGGTTTGGATGATGTTCTGGGGCACAGGGTGTGACTCCTGGGGATGGGCCTGTGCAGGGACAGGAGTTGGACTGGAGGATCCTTGGTCCCTTCCAACATGGCATATTCTGTGATTCTGTGATTTCTGAGGAGCAGCGTGGGAAGGTCTGGAGCGGTGCAGGGATGCAGTGCCCTGGGAAGGGCTGGAGCGGTGCAGGGATGCAGTGCCCCGGGAAGGGCTGGAGCGGTGCCCGCTCCGCAGTGCCCGGCCAGCCCGGCAGGTGTCGCCGGGCCCCCGGCGCTGTCGCGGTACCTGCGCAGGTGCCTCTGGAGAGGGAGCGACCCCGGGAATGTCCCGCCCGGCCTTGGAAAACCCAACTTCTGCAGCAGCTCCGGCCTTGTCGCCCTGGGAAAAGTTCAGCTTCGGTTCCTCCTGAATGGTGCGGGTTTGCATTGAAATGCCCAAATCCTCTGGCATTTCAGTGTCAGGGAAAGGTTTCAAGTGAAATCTCTAGTTGTGAGCACTTTAAACTCCGTTTAGGAGGGGCCACAGTTGCCACAGTTCAGGACAGTTTGGCCCAGCTGGACTAGGAGTGTTAGTTTGGCAGGGGTGGCAGGATTCAGCTCTTAGCAGTGCTGAGACAGTCAATATTTTTTCCTCACCTTTTTTCCAAGGCCAGAGTTGCTGTCTGTCTCTTCAGAATGTCTGGTTCTTTCTGGCACTCGAAATTAACTAAAACTCATTCATATGATAGATGAAAATCAGCACCTCTTCCTTCCACTTTATATTTTTATCACAGAATCACAGCTCTTCTCATTCCTCCCCCTGCTGTGGGCAGGGACACTTTCCACTGGACAACGTTGCTCCAAGCCCTGTCCAACCTGGCCTTGGACGCTTCCAGGGATCAGACAGTGTCTCCCAAATTAGCGTGGTCATAGGAATGAGCATCTGCATGTTTGAGTTTCAGAGATGACATTTGGTATTGTTAATTACGGTGCTGTTGTGGATAACTTGTGTCTGCGAGCACTGCATGAGTCATGGAGCATCTGCTTCTCGGCACAGAACAGGCCAGTGGAACTTGGCAGCAGCTTCAGCGCCACAGCAGGGGCTGCAGAGGTGTGAAAGTGCTGGGAAAAGGAGACTGAGCCCACAAAAGCAGGGCACAGGGGTTCTTACAAAGTCAAAAGCAGCCTGACACTGTGTGAGGGGCCAGAAGGGGTGCAGATTGGCTGTTCTGTACCTTGGGGTGCAGTGGAGTTTTATTACTCTTCCTACATCACATTTGATAATTTTCATAAATGTGTAAGACTAAATCATTTTAATGATTCACTTCTTCAAACAAGTCTTGTGCTGTAGCAGAGCTAGAGAGTCAATAGCAATTGAATTCAGAGGGCAAGGGGTCTTTGTTATAAAATGTACCATTGTTATAGAAAGAAATTATCCTGGTGCATCAAACTGAAATGAGGAGACAAAGACAAAAGGTAGTGTTTGATGCCAGGGGATAGAATTACAGAAATACAGGAAATGAGCAGTATTTTTGGAAAGTGATAGATGATCCCAGTGTTGTGTAGACATGAGCTGAGAGAAAGCACAGTGAGGGTCAGGGAGGATTAACAGCTCTTATTCCTTCTTTGTTCCCTACACCAGTGTTTTAAAAGGTTTGGTTTTTTTCCTGCTGAAGGATGTTAAGATGGATCCCAGGAAGGAGGCAGGTTTTTTCTTTCCAAAATCTGTGACTTTTAGAATTTCCAACTGCTACAGTTTGTCCTTTCCACTTCTTTCCTTCCCATCTGCAACTTCTCCATGGACTGTTTTTGTTTTGCAAATGCTGTTGTTAGGGCACTCTGCAGTCAGCAGACCTTCTGTGTTTTCACATGCACCAGTTGTCTTTGGTTAGAATTAGAGAATCACAGAACGGGTTGGGTTGGAAGGGACCTCAAAGCCCATCCAGTGCCACCCCCTGCCATGGGCAGGACACCTCCCACTAGCCCAGGTTGCCCCAAGCCCTGTCCAACCTGGTCTTGGACAGTTCCAGGGATGGGGCAATCACAGCCTGAGTTGTGGTCAGTTCTGGATGTTCATGTTGAACCCTCTGAGGGGTTTAGCTGGCAGGTGGTACCAGATGTGGCACCAAGTGCTGCTGCAGCTCCTCCTTGGGAGATACCTCTTGTAGAGACTCAGCAGCGTGGCTTTAGGGGTGCACTCCATCTAAACCAGAAATAATCTGAGTCTTGGTAAGAAAGAAGGCACCAGGAGCGGTGTGGAGGAATGTTCTGCCTCTTCAGCTCTTCTGAGGAGTCTGACATTGTGTGAGCAATGACAACCTGCTGACATGACTGTGTGTGCCCCCCACCCCTGGGGCAAGGGCAGGAGGAACTCCCTGGGCCAGGAGCACAGGTTATAGCTCGGAGAGGCAAGCCCTGGTGAGCTCTGTGAGGAATAAGGGGATTTCATCAAGGAGCAATTTAAGATGGTAAGTGTTGAGGTGGGAGGAAAGCTCCCAACCCTCTCTGTATATGACAAATTTGCTGGTGGTGTTAGTCTCTAAAGGAGCTTTCTGTGAGCTCCAGAGAGCAGGTGGCTTAATTAAAACTGTGTGAGTCAAGCCTGAAGCACTAACACCTGACTCAGCAACTTCTTATGCCAGGCAGGGGGGTCTGGAAGAGGCAACAGTGCTGCAAAGTGCTGAGACAGAGGGTGGACTTTGGGAGAGCTCCTGGGGAGCCCTGTGTGTCCTCCACACACATCCTTTAGTTTTCAGGTTTTCTTACTCAAACCAATCTCTCCCTCAGTTCCAGAATGCGTTGTGAGCTTGGGATTTCCATCTGAAGCTTTGCTGAGAAATTTTGTCTGTTTCTGCCAAGTCTGAAAGGGATGGTTTTGGGTTCCATGTGAGTGCAGAGCACACTGAGGATGCTGGATGTGGGCACTGCAGAATGTGTAATGCTCCTCCAGACACTCCCAGGGTGTCTAATGCTCAGTATACTGTAAGCAGTGAGTGGGAAATGCTTTAACAGCCTGCTGAAAGCCAGGAGAAGGGGCCAACAGGGATTTTTTGTGGGCAGGCAGCCAGTTCATGGCTATGCATTTCCTGTCCTGAGTCCTGTCACCATGTGGGGTCACTGAGAGGCTGCAGCAGATGATGGATCTGACACCAGGACTCTTCACTTTTTAGCTGTAAAATGGAGACTGAAATTATTTCACTTGTTCAGGAGCTTGGTTTTGCATGTCTGTGCTCTCTGGAGCAAGGTCTCTTGTTTTGGTGGGTTTTGGTTGGTTTTTTGAGCACACACACTGGGACTGGTGCAGTTAACATCTGGTTTCACTGGCAGCTTTCTAGTCCTCCTTCACATCCATTTAAAACAACCACATAAAAGAAAAACCCTAATCATGACTCAGTCCAACATAAAAACAAGTCATTAAATAGATACTGAAGTTTTTCTGTTATCCACCTTGCAGATCAAATACTATTTTTGTAACCACCATCCAGAAGAAAATATCCATCTCTTGGTTTTAATTTGTGAAGAAAAAAGGGCTTTAGCATTGTAATCTAGAAAAATCTGGTTATTTTATCTGAGCTCAGTTAGAAAGAAGAGGGCAGGAAGCTACCAGAGGATAAAGAGCTGGGAATGGGAGGGGGGGAAAATTAAGAGAGTTTTGAACTGTAATTTCAGAAGGCGAGAGATTACAGCAGTGGGCTATTTAGGCAGGCAAACGGAGATGTTTGACTTATTTTTAGCCCAAACAAGAAAGATAATCAGTGGATCCGGAGTTTGGATAGGAAAAAGCAAAGAGAAGCAAGCTGTGAGTCAGTGGAGGAGCCTGGCCCTGGAGAAAAGCCTGTCTGGAGCCTTCCCTCCTGGTTTCTGAGAACACCAGCTCCCAGTTGTGCCAACACTGCATTAGGCTTGTCCTCAGCCCTCGCATGTTGTAGTGGGAAACAATTTATTGGTCTCATTTTAGCTCCAGCTTAGAAAGAAGAAACAAAGGAGGCCTCATGGGCGTGTTCAGGTCAGTAAGACTTCAGCAGATGACATTGAGTGGTACATTCTGTAGCACCTCATCATCCTTTTCCATCTGTTAAAACTATTGTGCCCCAGCTGTTGGTGCAGCTGGTACAGCCTTGGAGCTCTGCAATTTGGAAAAGTTCATTATCTGAGGATTTCACCCTTTAGGGTTTTGCTTTCCTGTTTCAGGTTCTGAATTTCAGAATATACAAGATTATTCTGAGATTTCTCTCGAGGTGGAGTCTCTTAGAGGACACAGCAGTAAATCTTGCTTTTTTGGGGCAGCTGGGTGCTGTCATGCAAGGTGAGAGCATCTCCCTGTCTCCAGGACTGGAGGACTGGGTACCAACCAGGCACAGGAACACGAAAGAGAGAGCACAGGAATCAGAGAATCATTGAGGTTGCAAAGACCTTTAAGATCTTCAAGTCCAACAATTCCCCCAGCACTGCCAAGGCCACTGCTAACCCCTGTCCCCAAGTGCCACACCCACACATCTTTTAAATCCTTTCAGGGATGGGGACTCAACAAAAAAATGCCTTAAAAAATTAATGAAACCATAAATAGGCTGTAGTGCTTTAATTACAATATTGTACTGCATAATGGGACAGAATTCAAAGTACTGGATGCAAGGATGAATCAGACAAAGTATTTTTTACATTTCAAACAAGTTTCATCATATCAATTTAACATAACCATGTGTTTCTGTGAGCCTTCCAGGCTCACTTTTAGTGTCATTAGGAAGTTTGGGGTGTTTGGCAATGTCCTTGCAACTATTTTCAGTCTTAGTTACCTGGATTTGTCTAGTTTTACACGGTGTTTGTTGTGTTGTGCTGCTCTAGAGTGTGCTCTTTGAGAAGCTCTCGGCAGAGTTCCCACTGCCCTTGCAAAAGCAAACTCACTGGATTTAATGGGTTGTTTGACTAAACAAACCATTAGTGATTTGAATCATGTGTGACTGCATGTCCCTCCTACCACAGGGAGGAAACCAGAGCCTTGCTTATGACAATGCAAATGGCATTATTTTGGGCTTGGGCTTTTGTCTGGTGGGGGGGGCGGGTTAAGCACTAATGACAGTAAAATAGCTTATTCTTATGTTCTAGGTGCATTTCTTATCCGTGAGCCTTAAAACTGGTGTGCATGGCCTATGAGTCACTGGGCTCTGCTGGTACTGTGCCCAGCTCTCTGGGCAGCACCGTGAGAATCCGCAGCATCTTCAAGGACACAGGACATCACCAAAGTTGCTGTGGATCAGCTTTTCTCCTGGTTAGGAATTTTTTCCTGTGTCTGGATCATTCTCAGTACTGTGTTGAGTACTTCACAGAATCACAGAATTATGCTCAGTTGGAAGTCCAACCCTCAGCCCTGTATAGGACCAGCCCCAAGAGTCACACCCTGTGCCCCAGAGGATCATCCAAATGCTCCTGGAGCTCTGGCAGTCTTGGGGCTGTGACCTTGACACTTGCTGTGCCAGAGGTGGGTGGTGGGTGACGGAGAGGAGCAGCAAAAGGTGTGAAGGTCTGGACATGCTCAGCCTGCCCCACCGCTGGGAAGGAATGTAGCTACCACCAGGTAGATGATGATGATGATGATGATGATGATGATGATGATGATAATAATTATGATAGTTGTTTTCCATGTGCTCCCATCCATGTTTGAATCCATGGGAAAGCAGCCTTCTTATAAGACATGTGAGTTTCTCATTTCAAGCACCATCCCTGGTTTGGAAGTGCCTTTGGAAGGAAGGGCTGTGCTGGTGTTCCCTCCTGTGCCTGTGCCCTGGTGGGGCTCTCCAGTGCCTCGGGCCCAAAATAGCAGGGCCATGTCACCCAGCAACTTGTCACTGTTGCCGAAGTCTTTGTTGGAGTGGATCAAGGTGACACTTGGCTGCTATTTTCAGACCAGCACTTCCTGATGGCTGTTGGCACTTTCTTCCCTCGCTTTGATTATTTATTTATTTCCCTTTTGCTGAATCACAGACCTGGAAAATACTTCTTAGGTCACTGAGAATCCAGGATTGTGCCTCCTGATTTATTTTGCAGCCTATTTTCCAGTTTTACATGACATGAGACAGCTTAAAATGGACTATGAGATGCCACCTGTGCTTCCTTAATGACGCTTTCCTGCTGCGTGAGGAGTTTCTTCCCTGCTCTTTATCTTAAAATTAATGTAGCTGCTCAAAACTTAACACTGGCTCTGCCAGGGTTCACTCCACAGTCTTCTGTGGCTTTGATGCCATATTCACATGCTCTTGTTTTACTGTAGCCCTTCATTACAGTCCAAGTTTGTTTATGATGGGGGATTGTTGTGCAATAAATATTCAGTATTTCCTGCCCCTGTCTTAATCTAATGTGTAGCTCTTGCATGGACTGTACCATATTTTCTTCCTGGACAGGGTGGTGAGGCACTGGCACAGCTGCCCAGGGCAGTGGTGAAGTCACCATCCCTGCAAGTGCTCAGAAAATGTGTGGACATGGCACTTGGGGACATGGGTTAGTGATGGCCTTGGCAGTGCTGGGGGAATGGTTGGACTCAGTGATCTTAGGGGCCTTTTCCAACCTAAACAGTTCCATAATTCTGTATGAGCCAAATAAAGGCGGAATTATTAATTTCTTCAGAGAGCCACAGGAAAAAAACCCTTGTGGGGTTATCTTTGTTCTTACAAACTGCTGGGGTCTGATTTTTGCTGTTCCTCTGTGTGATAAGTCAATACCTGTGGTCTGTTGGCCTTTTAACCCAGCGAGTGTCACTTGTTCTCCATGTGACAAGGCTTCAGGGCTGCCATTTGCTGGATTTCTACAACTCAGAGCCCAGTCTTTAGCTGTATGTCTGGAAAATGAGCAGTGAGGTGGGCAGGAGTGAGTATTACTCCTTTGACTCATGCAGGGATATATGTGAATTGTATAACAGAGACTGCCCAAAAGTGTGATTTCCTGTAAGATGTTTTCTGTTCTTGTTTCCCGCCCCATTACCTTCAAGTTCTGCAGAAAATAAGGCATAATTCCTTCATATAAACATTCTCGTATGCAATGTCCATCCCAAGCCTGGCAGTGATGGGCTCCTGTGGTGGAGCCCTAAGCCGAGCAAACAGCACAGGGGTGTCTCTGCATCCTGGCCTTGCCTTCTTTGTTTTAGCACTTCCATGTGGTTTCCACATTATTTTGGCTCTCTAACAGCTATTTCGAAAATCTGATGTCTCTGGTTATCCACCTAATTAGGGACCTACCATGAAACTCCTTCCTCCTGCCACAGCACTGAGTGCTGGGGAATGTGGGTCTCATCCCATACCTTGCTTCTGCTGGGATTCCCCACTGCTGCTCAGCATCCGATTTGATCCTGGGCTTTCTTGCTTCAAAGTCAAAGTAATTAATCTGTTGTAACAGAATCCTGGCTTCCTCATCCTTTCTTTCTTCATCATTCCCTCCAAGGAATCTTGGTTTCTTGCCCAAACCCCACCCTTCCATCGCCCACCAAAGCGATTCACCCTCTCTGCTCTTTCTCTGTTCAACATGAGTTTCTGTGTCCAGGTTTTCCTTTCCTTCCTGCAGCTCTTTGCTGCAGTCCTGAGAGCCAGACTCCCGAGCTCTCCCCCATCCAAGGGCACTGCAGCTGGCTCTGGGCAGCACTCTGTCAGCAGGGAGAGCTCCTGCTGCCCCATCCATCACCACGATGGGTCCGTGTGGGTGTCTCTGTGTGCAGGGGGGTGTCATCCATCTCCGCTCCTGCAACGTGACTCATCCAGTCCCAGCTGCACTTTCTGCTCCTCCTGTGGGAAGAGGGAGGAGGACACACAAGTCTCTATTTCTGCTGTGAAAATTACACCCTTATGTTAGTTGCAGGAGTGTGGAGGGAAGGAGTGGAGCACCCAGGCCTGTCTGCCCCTCCAAAGGTGGAAGATTCAGTGCCTAAAAATACGGACTCACACCATGCAGCCCATTCTGAAGCCTCTTCCTCTCTCCCTTAGCACATTTGTGAATTTTATTGAAACCCACTGCAAAATCAGAGCAACAGTTGCCTGAATTTGGCCTCTTTAATGAAGAGGGGGAAGTTCACCCACATGTGAGTGTGAGAAGTTTCCTGATGGTGACCCTGTCCCAACGTGAGCCCTGTGTAGGGTTGTCCTGGTCCTGCTTTTCTTTTCAAACCAGGGGCAAAGCCAGCAGGGCTCTGTGACCTGCACTCTGCTATCTGCAGATAATTCTTTCTAAAGCATCTGTGGAGTTTCAGAGGTCCTTGATCAGATATGCAGGCATTGCTGCTTTGGAAACACTCTCTGCTGAGCTACAACTCTGTGTGTGTTTGGAGGGGTTTGATATGTGCTTATGTCATGCACATGGGTGTGTGTACCTGTGCTTTACTCCTGTGTGGTTCAGGCTGTAGCAGGTGTTGGTCCCGATGCAGGAGACACAGGGTTGCTACAGCAGGATCACATCAATGCTGCAGAGGCAAATATTCAAATCCCTCATGGATCAGAACAGAGACATGGAAATGTCGTGATTTTCTAACCAGTTGGAGCTTGTTTTTCTCACCTCCTGCTTTTTCAAGGCCAGTCACTGCTCTTCAGCACCACTTCAATACTGGTACAGCTGTCAACCCACTAGTACTGTCAGGTTTTGAGGGAAGCCAAGAGTCCTTCCCAACACCATGAGTGGAGGTGTGGGGGTGCTGGGGAGGGTGTGGGTAGGACCAGCACAGGGAACTGGAGCTGTGTTTAGGGGTGGCATCACATCACGGGGCTCCTGAGAAGCAGGTTGGGAAGTGGCTCATTGCCAGGCTCATTCTTGAGGTCATTTCTTCCAGACCCCACGCTCAGCAGCAGCTGAACTGTTTGAACTGAAATTTGCTTCAAGGGCTCATCTTGGGGTAAATTTAAGCCAGAAGAGTTTCAAGTTGGACAAAACAACATGAAAGCGAAGATGGAGCTTGTGCTGGGCAGTATCAGCCTTCAGGGCTGGTCCTGCCTCCCTTCTCAAAGGGCGTTGACTCATGGAGTTCTGCGGCTCTTCTTCCCTTCTAATGAGCAATCAGGAGAGTAAATAACAAAACTGGGTTTGCAAAGCACCGTGTGCTGCTCATCTGCCTGAGCTGGAGTTATTTTCCCAGTGCTATTTCTGTACATAGCCAGAGCCCCTGTGCCCAGGTCCTGGGTGTGTGCAGCTCCCTGCGTCCAGCAATACCACGGGAGCACAGTTTGGGAATTCATCTGATACCTGAACAGCCTCCACTTTTGTTATTTATGGATGTTATTTAAGAATCTGGGAGCAAGGAAAGATGCCAGGGTTCTTGGACACCCAGCCCCCTCTGTTTTGGTGTTCACAGGTCTCACACAGCTTTCCAGAGCAAGCCTGAAGAGGGGCAAAGTCTAGGCCAAACCAGCTGGATTCTTTCCCAGAGTGCCGTGGCTTCCCTGGGGGTGCTGTAGGCAAGTGCAGTGCCCACAAAAAAAAAAAAAAAAAAAAAAAAAAAAAAAAAAAAAAAAAAAAAAAGAAGGATAAGACATCTCATGTCCAGACTAATGTTCAAACCTCCCCTTTCCTAAGCCAGTCCCACTGGCTCCATCTCACCTGCCTCAGAGTCTCCATCTCGCTGCCCAGGTCTGCTTCTCTTAGTGTGGATTTTCTCCCTTATTTTTGGCTTCCTCACAGTGGATGCAGAAACACAGCTGAGCGCAATGGGCTTGGGGGAAGCTCTGACCTGGAAAAGGCTCCAGGTCTCTTACGTTTGCTGCAATAGCTCATTCCTTTCCTCTCTCCTTCAGAAAAACCAATTAAAAAAAAAAAAAGTGCATGAGGAGCCAGAGGAGAAGGGAATTGTTTGTGCCATCTCTGGTCTTGGCACCTCCCTGATCCACTCATAGTAAAAGTGGCACAAGAAGGCTTTGTCCACAGAAATAAGTCTCTGTTGATGCTCAGAGCTGGGCAGGAGGATTTTGTGCTCATCCTTCTCCAGGATGTTTTTGTTTCCATCGCTTTCTCCTCTTTGTCCCTGCCCAGGAGCTCCAGGTGGCATCACTGGGCTCTGCCATGTGCTGCATGTGTGTGACTCTGTGCCAGAGCAGTGCAGAGCCAATATCACCTACCTGTGCTCAGTACTATTGTTTAAAAATAATTAATCCTGATCGTCAGGGTTTGGGCACTGCAGGGAAAGGAAGCAGTGCCTGGGAGCTCCGGCTGTGTATGGTGCCAGTTCCCAGAGCATGGCCCTGTGGCATGCACAGCTCTCCCTCCCTTCCCACAGTTCTGCAGATCCACTCCAGCTCCCAACTGCCTTTCACTACCCTGCCTTCCTGGTTCTTACCCTGCTGCTGCCCTGCCTGGGCAACAATCATCTCAAACCCCAAATCCTCCTGCACCCCAGCTCCAGCCCCTTTCCTTCCACGTCCCCCGACTGGTCACCCTCTGTCCCCTCCAGTGTCATCCCCAGGTGCCCCACCATGGGGTCCCAGTGAGGGTCCCCAGTGAGGGTTCCCCAGGGGACAAAGCTGGCACAGGGAGAGAGAGCGGCTTGGAAGGAGGTGATGGGGTTGGCACTGTGCACAGAGGAGCCAAAGGGGCTCTGGGGAGCGTCTGGAAGTCCCGCTGCCCATTGCCTTGGGATTTCACGTGCCGCGGGGCTGCAGCAGTGTGGCCCTGGGGACAGTGGGCAGCGGGGCCAGCGTCCCTGCCCCAGCGCTGCCCGGCCGGGCTCCAGGCTGGCGAAAACAGATGCAGATTGGAAAAAACACATGTCAGGAGCGATCGCGGCCGGGCTGCGGGCAGCTGCCTGCTCCCAGCCCGAAACAGTTAACAGGCAGCCAGGCCGAGCCGGTCCTCCCCCCGGCATGAGATCACCGCCGCCACCGCCAATCCTCGCTCCAATCCTCCTCCAGCCCTCGCTCAGTCTGGCTGCAAAGGAGCCGGGAGCCGAAGCTCGGAGTGAGAGTAGCAGCAGGCAAGACCCCGGCCCGTCTGCACCCCGAGCTGCCGGACAAAGCGACCATGTAGGATCCGGAATCCTCCCTCCATCAGCGGCTCGTGGTGGGACAGCGACTCACATCCATCCCACACGCGCCTTGTGCTGGTCCGTCCTGGGATTTCTCGTCAACATGATGGGCTGCAAGTCCAACTCACTCACTTGCCTGCAGGGAGGAAAACCGGGGCTGCCGCTGGCCACGGCCACCGACTCCACTGCCACACTCAACAAACTGGCCCTGGCCACGGGCGGCACCGAGAAATCCTGGTACCGCTGCATCTTTCCCTTCGGCATCGTCTCCGTGGTCATCGGCGTCGCAGCGACGTGCATCACCTTCACCATCAATGGCCCGCAGATGGACATCGCTAAGGTGGTCTCGGTGGCCACCTTGATCTTCGGGGTGGGCCTGCTGGTGGCCGCCTACGTGTGCTGGCGGGCCAAGCGGGAGCGGCAGCGGAGGCGGCAGCGCCCGGAGCCGGTCGCGCTGGAGCAGGGAGCCCTATGACCCGGGCTGGGGGCAGAGGCTCAGCTCCACCCGGAGCCCCTGGCTTATACACCCCTCCTCCGCGAGCACAGGGGTGACAGCACCGGCTTTGTCGCACCCGAGGAGGTCCGGACCCTGCCCGAGGTCAGTTTGCCGTCATTCTCCACCCCGCCAGCGCCCGGCCATCCCCGCTCCCGGCACGGGGTAGGGGCAGCCCGGCCACGCCTGCCCGGCACCGGCATGGAAAGAGTCCGGAGAGCGGCCGAGGAGGCCGGAAAGTGGCCAAAGAGCGAGTGAGCACCCAGGGACCCGCTGCCTGTGCCTGCCACCACCGCCCGGCAGGCGCAGCGAGCCCCGGGCGCTGCTCCGTGCCGGGACACCGAGGCAGCCCCGCGAGTCCCGCTCGGGGTCGGGGACAGTCCAGCGTCGCTTCTGTGCTCTGGTGGCTTTCCCCCGTGGCGCGGGACAGGAAGAGTTTTGACAGAAACCCGCTGGGTGCGGAGCGGACCCGGAGAGCTGCGGGACGGGCTGGGTGTGGGGTGCGGGAGGCAGCCCCTGTGAGAGCAGGGCTGGCCCGGCACGGAGCCCCTGGCACAGCCCGGGGGACAAGGGAGGGCAGGAGCCGAGCGTGGCGAGGGCAGCGGGCCTTGGCACCGGAGGGGCTGCGGCCAGAGGGGGCTTGGTGTTGGCGGCGCGGCAGGTGAAGGAGGAACTCGGGCTCTTTCCATCCCCGATGGTGTTCCGGGGAACGGGTCCCCTCTGCGGGGATGTCCAGGGGGACGGGGCTCGTGCTGTGAGCTCGCAGCAGCATCCCCCGCCAGCTGAGATGGGAGTCTGAGAGCAATTCTATTTGGAGAGGGAGCTGGAGGTGCAGCAAAAAGGAGCAAATACATTTTTACTTTTTTTTTTTTTTTTTGGTAAAGAAGTGTGTGTACCCATTCTTTGAATTTAGCTTTGAGCTCATTACCCTAAAAGAATAAGCGTGAGCCATGTGCACGGGGACCCCTCTGCGGATGCTCCGGTGCCCGCACACGGAGGCAGCGGCAGAGCCGGCCCCGCACGCAGAGGAGCCTCCCGAAAGCAACCCCTCTGGGCTCCTGCTCCCCCGCGGCCCTGCCGAGAGCTCCGGAGCGGGGGCACACGGGAGCAAAGCCGGGCTTGTGCCAGGGGCCCAGGACACTCCCGGCCGTGCCAGGCCCTGTGCCACCCTCCCTGCCCACAGCCCTGAGCCGGTGGTGCTGGCTCCACAATCAACTCGTGCTTGTCACAGTGTGCATGGCCCGGAGCCACCATTCTCAGGATGGTGGGATATTGAGATACCGGGACTTGGAGTCCCAGCCCTGCACACCCAGGCTCAAGCACCCATGGGGTTTAAGAGGTCTGGAGGCACTTCCAGCCTCAGCTCTGTTCAAAGTTTACTTCCACAAGCAACTGGGAGATGAGTCGATGTCACAGAGCCCCGCCCTGTGGCAGGTGATAAGTTCAGCAGGCACTGAGCCCGGACTGTTCTTTGTAAGCCTGGTCATTATTTTGGGTTGTTTAAATATCTGTAGTTTGTGGTTTCAGCCTCCCCCAGGGTCAACAAAGCAGGGGTTTCCAGCCACCGGGGGTCAGCAGTGTGTGCCACAACAGTGTCAGCGCTGTTGTACTGAGGTTTTGAACTGTCATCTCAATTTTTTTATTATTAATTTTATTTCATTCTTCTTGCTCTAATGTTTCAGCAAGCAGTTTCAGGCAGATCCCTCTCTCTCACCTTGCTCATCACCACTGCTGGGCCAGCAGCCCTGCTCTTAATCCTGCCCAAACTGATCTCACTTTTAAAGTGCTCAGCCCTTCTCCCCCCCCCAGCTCCAAATGTAGGGATGGGTTGTCCAGGTGCACCCAAGGAGACCCCTGGAGCCAGCCCGAAATGGCTGCTGTCAGGCCCTGTTATGTCTCATCCTTCTTAGACATGCAGTTTCCCAGAGCCAAATCGCTTTTCTCCTGCTCCTGATGACCTCGGTAGGGCAGGGCAATGCCGAGGTGGAGCCCATCCCAGAGACAGCCTGGATGGGCCGGAATGCCAGCTCTGCCCAGTCCTGCACAGTCCTGCACAGTCTGAGCTTTTTTTTGTTTCTGTTAAAAGCTTTAAGGGATTTGAGTTCTGCTGTGAGAGGCACAGACACACAATCCCTCTTGCTCAAGAGGGAGACTCCGTGAGGTTCCCCTGTGGGACTGTGGCCACTGCACTCACTAGATGAAGGGAATGTCCTGGGGAAATTCAGTTCCTTAAACAGCACCAAGGAGGGGTTTTGGCTGCAGGAATAGATGGTTGGGAAAGTTGCGCCCAGCTCAGCAGATAAACTGGAGGATGAAAGGACCCACACGGTCAGTCTGCACTTACAGAGCACCCAGGGATCTGGAATTTGCCACCCTGCTGGCACCAACCCACATTGCTCTTCCTCAGGCAGTGTGCAGGATGGAGCCAGTGGCTCTGTGTTTGCTGGCAGACACCACCACCACCTCACTTTCCTCCTCCTCCTCCTCCTCTTCCTCCTCAAGTGGCATCTGGTGCCACTGGTGGCATCACAGATGTGTGGGAGCTGCCTGGCTCCCTTCCCTTTGCAAGCTGCAGAGGCTCCAGAGGACATTGTATCCAGGCATCCCACTTGGGTATCCCACCTGGGATCCACCCATCCATCCATCCATCCCACCCACCAATGCCACCCATCTTGTCCACCTAGGCATCCCCCTCCACACCATGACATTTTTCCTGGGATGCAGTGCCAAGCAGTTGCCCCCCACTCCATATGTCCAACCGTAGATCACAGCAGGGCCAAAGGGCAGCTCTCCCACCCCAGCAGTGTTTTGGGGGAGGTGGCTCCCTGGAATGCCGTGTTGCCCAAACCCAGAGGTTGGTTGGGGCAGGAGCTGTTGGTGCACAGCTGGATCTGTGTCTGCAGGAGTGGGGAAGCCCCCCGGGAAGGCAGTGCTGTGTCTGTCTTACTGCAGTCTGGGGCTAAGAGGCACTCTTCACCCTTTCTAGGGGAACTGACTCAAAAATTAATAAACCTGTCAAGCTCACTCAAACACCAGTTTTCGTCTGCTTTGCTTCCCATCCTTGCAGCACCAGAGCCTCAGCCTGGCCCGGCTATGCTGCCCTGTGCAGCCTGGAGACCTGCCCTGCCAGAGGCCTCCACGCCCCTTGCAGGAGCTGCTGAGGGAGGACAGATGGCTCAGATGCTGTGCTGAGTCACCTGCCTCCCAAAGTCACCTGCCCCTTGCATTGCACCAACACCCCTCGTCAGGGACTGCTCTTCCAGTGTAGCAAGAGTATTCCCTACCCTACAGATCCTTAACTTGCCTCCAGTGCCTCCCCAAGACTTTGTGCACAGAACAACTCATCCCATTCATGTGTTCAGCTGTTGTGACAGCCCTGTGCCCTGTTTCTGCCAGACCCACCCAAATCCCCTTTCAATGCTAACAGGCTTCCAGGGAAAAGCATAGCTTTTGTGGCATCAAAGGTAACAGGCTTCCAGGGAAAAGCACAGCTTTTGTGGCATCAAAGGGAAGGGTTAAAAATCATCACTGCCAGATTGGGAACAGTTACAACAGGGAAACATAAAAATAAAAGTATGCATCCCTAAAATAAACCTGACATTTGTTTCTTATCTTGGCTGACACGTGAGTCTGCTCCCATTGCCTGAGTTTGGCTGCAGAGGATGGTGGTGGAGCTCCCACCAGAGCCCTGCTCTCCCCAGGGTACTTCATCTCCAGTCCTCATCAGGGCCATGGGGACTCCTATTCCCACTCCCTTCTGTGGAGCCTGAAGCCTTTAGCCCTTCAGAGGAGCAGTGACAGAGAGGCAACTGGAACAGGACCGGTTTTCCCAGCTGCTGCAGGATCCCATCACGGCTGATGGAGGAATGGACCCACCGCATCACCTTGGGGTGATGCCTGACCCAGGGGCTGGGTACCTGCAGGTCTCCCTGTGAACGGGAACATTCCCTGCTCTGCCCATTCCACTCTCCCAGTACTATGGCTGGTGTGACAGGGAAGGACCTGCCAAAGGAGTCAGGATTTGGTGCTGGGATGAGCACCTGAGGTCCACACACATGTCATCAGCCCAGGTGTGCTGTGTCCCCTTTACTGGTGAGTGGAACTGGAGGAACTGGAGGAAGAGGGAATCCAAGTCGTGTACAACTGTCTGTCTGTGCTGCACCTGCACCCCATAAAAAAATACACACATTCCACCCTCCTACACAAGCCCATACAAACTTAAAAACACATTTATTTTCTCTGCTTCTTCATGTGTCAGCTGGGCCTGGAAATTCCCAGGCATGAGTTGCAAAGCGGTCCCAGCCATAAGCAGGGGTCCAGGCACACCGTGGTGCTGCACAGCTCTCAGCACTAATGCTGGTCTCTTTATCCCAGCCAGGAGCAGGGAAGCTGGCACAGCCTGAGACATCCATCCCAACAAAAAGTCACCATTCCCTGCACTTCAAAAACAAGTCCATGTGCCCAGGGAGGGGCAGGAATGGCCAAGTCTGGCTACTTTGCTCCACTCTGAGGCTTCCAGAAAAATAATAACTCTGAGACAGCTGGGCTGAATTCATGGCTAATCAACTAATTTTTTTTACTCCTCTGACAGTTATTTTTGTGCAGGGATGCAAATGGAAATTTTAATAGTTTTTTTCCCTAGCTGTGCATGGAAAATTCTGTCTTCCCAGGGCAGGGACAAGGGGCGGAATGCCAGGCACAGAGTGGGCATTGGGAACATGAAAATGACCAACAGACTGTCTAACCCAGCAACTCCTCCCTCCTCACTCAAACGCCCCCCATCCCGGGTGTTGGTCCAATCTTGATTTAGGAAGTCCCAAACGGACAGTTATAGAATATTTTTCCAAGGCAGTATCTGATGATCTGTGTCTGTCCAGGACCTACTGTCCCAGAAAGAGCCCTGCACCAGCCCTGTGGCTGTGCTGCAGGGGTGTCCCTGCCAGCTACAGCTTCTCCTGGCAACTCTGAACGAGTCTCAAAGCCGTCACTCAAATCTTATATTTGGGGTTCCCCATAGGAAATGGAGCTGCAGCACTTGGGGGCTCCCACAGCCCCAGGGAAGGTCCCTGTGGCCCTGGTGAGGTCCCCGTGGCTGCAGGAGGGGAGGGGGGGGCTGAGGATGGAGTGAGGGCTGAGGCCACTGCTCACCTCCAAGATGAGAGCACCAGGTCACATCTTCATCAGAGGCTCAGCTCCTCTAACTGCTGCTTGTTTGAGCCCTGGTTTGGGTTTATATCATCTTCCCCTAGGGTTTTCACAGGGATTAAGGCCATGGATTAAGTTTAAGAAGGACTTTTTAGATCTCATAGCATAAAATGCAGCACAGAGAGATGGGGGCTCAGCACAGCAGAAATGCTGGTGGTGTTCAAAGGCAAAGCTTTACAGGATGAGGGGGAACGGCTTCCCACTGATAGGGATTAGATTGGGAAGAAACTCTGCCCTGTGAGGGTGGGCAAGCCCTGGCACAGGTTGTCCAGAGAAGCTGTGGTTGCCCCACCCCTGGAAGTGTCCAAGGCCAGGTTAGACAGGGCTTGGAGCAAACTGGGATGGTGGAAGGTGTCCCTGCCCATGGCAGGGGGTGGAATGAGATGATCTTCCAACTCAAACCAGTCAGAGAATCTGTGGGCCTCCATCTCTCTGCTGCCCTTGTTCTGGTTTCAAATGCTGTGACTCTAAACTCTCCCCAACTCCTAAAAGCTCCTGCTGAAGTTTCCCAAGCAGCAAAATCCCTCCCCAAAGCTATGCTGGGGGCTGGCAGCTTTTCCCTGTGTCACCACATGCAGGCTGAGCTCAGAGACTGCTCTTGAGCCCTGGAAAAGGCTCAAGGTACCTCCTGCATCAGCCTGGAGTTTATTAACCTTGTTTGTCACTATAACATCAAAGCACTTCTAAAATGAACAGCTTATCCTTCTTGCAAAGCTTTGTGGCACCACATGGTATGTTCTGCCCATGCCCAGAGGCAAACCTCTGGTGACACTGGATGGCAGATGTCCCAAACAGGGGTTAGAAATAATGTGGGGTTTACCACAAGGCTGAAAAAAACCTTCATAAATGTCTTTGCTGGCTGCAAGGTTTTTGGAGCAGTGCCTGGAGCCTCATCCTTGGTGCAAGCCCTGCCTGAAGATCACAGAATCACAGAATGGTTTGGGTTGGAAAGGACCTTAAAGCCCATCCCATGCCAACTCCCTACCATGGACAGGGACACCTTCCACTAGAGATGCTTATGCATCTCATGTGAAGGAAACAGGAAGGTATTTTCTTCTCCAGACAGAGGGGAACTGAGGCACAAACTCACAGTGATTTAGTCCCATTTTCCATGTAGAATTTGCCAGAACTGAGGCTTGAGCTCAGCTCTCTGTGAGTGGAGCAGCTGGTGCCTGTAGAGGCTCAGAGGGACCAGGGTCAGCCAAGAACCACGTGGCTGTCCATGCAGGTGTGGATGTCAATGTGTCTGGACCTGTGCTGAAGGAAGGGATTGTCTCACTCTGCTCTGCACTGGGGTGGCCTCACCTGTAATATTGGGGCAGTTTTGGGGCACCACGATATAAGGAAGAGATTGAGCCATTAGAGAGTGTCCAAAGGAGGGCAACAAGGATGGGGAAGGGCCTGGAGGGGAAGCATGTGAGGACACTGAGTGTGCTTGGTGTGTTCAGCTGGGGAAGAGGAGACTGCGGGGAGACATCATTGCAGGGACAACTCCCTGGGAAGCGGCAGAGGAGCGGCAGGCACTGATCTCTGCTCTGTGGGGACAGGGACAGCACCCAGGGAATGGCTGGAGTTCTGTCAGGGAGGGTTAGGTTGGATCTCAGGAAAAGGTTGGTGGGCACTGACCAGGCTCCCCAGAACAGTGGGCACAGCAGCACCAAGGCTGCCAGAGCTCCAGGAGCCTGAGCTGGGGCTGCATCAGACAGGGAGGGAGGATCCCAGAGGATTCTCCACACTCAGCACCTGCCAGGGACACAGTGGCACCGTGCCCAGCCAGAGCCCACCGGGGCAAACCCCTCCATCCCTCAGCAGAGCCCCCGCTGCCATCCCACCTGCTGTCCCACCCGCCGGGCCAGGAGCAGATGGGCTGGAGCTGCTGGTGGCACACACTGTGCCAGGACCTCGCGGGGACAGGTGGCTCCTTCCGCCGGGCTGGAGGCCTGCTGTCAGAGGAGGACGGTGGGAGTGGAGGCTCTTAGGCAAAGTTTATTAAAGAAGCCCTGCTGCTGAGTCACGAGGTGCAGGAGGGACCCCTTTGCTCTCTAAAATCTCCTCCGAGAGGAGCCTGGGTGCAGCTGGATCCAGTCTTAGCCTTGGATTTTGTAAAGGGGTTAAATTTAAGGAAATATGGAGGTGTGATTGGACCACTTTGTTGCTCAGGTTTTAATGACGGCAAACTGAGAACATTTATATAAACCAGATCATTTATAATTACAAATGAGGAGACAAACAGACAAAAGGTCTTAATTAGAATTTTTTACTAACAGTATGAAAGACAAAACTAGTAGTGCTATAGTATAAGATAGGAAAGTGCATTTTATTAAAGCAGTTATTGAAGCAATTATATTAAAGCTTGCAAAAACAAGTAATTATCAAGTAGAGATTTGATGCAACTCACCCAGACCAAAGCTAGTGGGGAGGTTTCATTCGCTCAACCTTGACGAGTATCCTTGAGGGGTGTCCCCACTGAAGGCAGGAATCTGCACTCGCACACCCCAGGAGGGGTTGTGTCAGGAGAACCTGACTGCATGTAAGTGGACTGGATTTGTACAGTATAAAGGGATTGACTGACAGTCATTTGGCTCCCGTGGCAGCCTCACCATCAGGACATTAATCCAGGGTTGAAGCCAGATTGGTTTCAACATCACCTGGTGCCCCTCTCCGCCCACCACTGATACATCTGCAAATAGGGCATTGTCTTAGTCACATTCCGGAGGGGGATGTCCTGCCATAGATTTGGGGACCACTGTGAAACCCTCCTTCCCAGGAGACTCACGGCTGGGAGCAGTGGGATGCACAGTCCTCAGGAGAGGCACAGGCTCCCTGTCTTGCTGTTGGCTCAGAGAGGGTTAGTTTTCTTCCCAGAAGCTGGTCCAGGGCTGTGGTTTGGATTTAGGATGAGAACAGTGTTGGCAACACACTGATGGTTTGGTTGTTACTGGGCAGTGCTCTCCCTAAGCCAAGGACTTTTCCATTTCCCATGCTCTGCCAGCGAGGGAGTGACAAAAACTGGGAAGGATCAAGGCCAGGACAGCTGATCCAAACTGGTCAGAAGGATATTCCAGACTAGGGGACGTCATATCCAGCATAGAAACTGGGAGGGTTGTCAGGAGGCTGCTGAGGGACAGTGGGTGGTGAGAGACGGTATTGGGCATCACTTCTCTGTCTGAGGTATTAATTTTCTCTCTCCTCTTCATTACATTATCATCATTATTAGTATTATTGCTATATTTTATTTTGTTTTAATTATTAACTGCTCTTATCTCAGCCTACAAAGTTTCCCTTTGCTTTCCCATTCTCCTACCCGCCAAGGGACGCTGGGAAGTGAGTGAGTGTCTGCCTGGTCCTTAGTTGCCAGTTGGGGTTAAGCCACAACACTGCCCCATGGAGCATTATAAAACACCCTATTTTTGTTCCAAGAATGAGACTCACGGGCTCCATCATCTATAACAAACTCTCCCATGACCTTTCTGCCCACGTGCCCTACTTTCTTTCCATTCTGGGGCTGTGTGTCAGTGACCCACCTTGCCCTGACAGCCCTTTGAGATCAGGGAGAAGTTGCCCATGGCTGCTCATCCCAAAAATTAACAATTACATAAAAGCCCGTCTAACAAATACATACAGGCTGTGCTATGGACAGGAAAGCACAGTGCTTTGGACTTCTAGGATGCAGCTAAACTTTCCATGAGATGCTGACCTCCAATCTTAGGACACAATTCTGCTGTTGTTTTACTCAAAATGAAAGTACGTTGGTGCTCAGCAGACAGTGCTAAGGAGCAGGAAGTACTTGTACTCAGTGGGAGGAAAAAGATGCTCCAATATGGGATTGAGATGCAGCAGGACAAGAAACCTGGGTGTTCCCCCCTGCCCTCTGCTCCTTGGGATCAGGGAACAATGGAAAGAAGCAAAGGAAACAGCCTCGAGGTGCACCAGGAAAGGTTAAGATTGGGATATTTCTTCCCCAAAAGGGTGGTCAGGCTGCCCAGGGCAGGGTGGAGTCCCTATCCCTGGAGGGGCCTAAAAGCCATGTGGATGTTCAGTTGGGGATATGGTTTAGAGGTTGCCTTGGCAGTGTTGGGTTAATGGCTGGACTCAATGATCTTAAAGGGCTTTTCCAACCTAAATGATTCCATAACAACATGATCATGACAACCCTGCACCACACTTGGTCTGTGCTTCCCATCTGGCAAGATGCAAACTCCACTTTTCCTGAATCCCTGCACAAGGAACTTATGGAGAAGGTAGAAACTGACAGAAGGTTCTTGTTCCCTGAATACCAGCTACAAACCAGCAGTATGTCCTGAAGTGTGTTAAAAAGCTGTAAATCCCATGGCATTATCAAGGTAAAATGCTAGGGGCAGTTCCAGCATCAGGGGTTTCTGCCAGACTAAAATCAGGGTCCATTAGAGGCTCAGGCGGCCGTGCTGTCTCTCCTCCTGTCATGCTTATGCAGGCTGTTCCTGCATTCCAAACTCTGA
The DNA here is from genome assembly GCA_035221455.1 of Xenops minutus. Taxonomy (NCBI): domain Eukaryota; kingdom Metazoa; phylum Chordata; class Aves; order Passeriformes; family Furnariidae; genus Xenops; species Xenops minutus. The sequence goes on from JAWWEE010000030.1 coordinate 949,969, forward strand.
ATATGGAGTGAAATCTCACTTTCATATTTAAAATAAAGAGTACATTCAGCTTAGAGAAGCCTGGAGAAGAGGAGACTGAGGGGAGAATCATCAGGGTCTGCAGCTTCCGACTGAGGGGCAGCTCTGATCTCTGCTCTCTGTGACAGGGACAGCACCCAGGGAATGGCTGGAGCTGTGTCAGGGCAGGGTCAGGTTGGATCTCAGGGAAAGGTTCTTCCCCCAGAGGGTGGTGGGCACTGCCCAGGCTGCCCAGGGCAGTGGGCACAGCCCC
>JAWWEE010000030.1:954970-986387 GCA_035221455.1 Xenops minutus
GCCCCTCCCCAGGGAGTTGTCCCTGCAATGAGGTCTCCCCTCAGTCTCCTCTTCTCCAGCTGAACACACCAAGTGCCCTCAGTGTCTTCACATGCATCCCCTCCAGGCCCATGAGCCATCTCCATTGCTTCCTTTGGACACTCTCTAATGGTTTCATATCTTTCTTATATTGTGGTGCCCAAAATTGCCCCACTATTGCAGGTGAGGCCTCCTCAGTGCAGAGTTCTGCCTTCCCATGCCAGGGCGGCAGGGATTGAAGCAGCCCAGATCTCTGGGCAGTGTCACTGGAGGCCAGAGCTCACCCGAGGCACTCCAGCACCCACATGTGCCCAGGGTTACTCATGTTTCAGGGAGGCTATGCTAGGCAGGAGCTATCTCTGCTTCTGGCCGTGGTTTGCTCTGCTGTGCCGAGTCATGCAGGGCAAATCCAGAGCCTCCTCTGTGAGCACACAGGCTTCATGGAGGAGATGTAATTACAGCTCCCAGGTAGGTGTGTAAATGCTAGAAAGCATCAAAGATGTAAGAACATCATCCTGCACCCATCGTTTCACCTAGGGGGTCCCCCATCCTCACCAAAGGCTGCCCAGGTGCACATATCTCCTTGTATTTTGGACAGACATGTGGGAAGCTCCATGCTGATCCATTAGAGAAGCCTAAGAAATATCCACTGAATAAGGAACCAGCTCTTTTTCCCTAAACCAGATTTTGGCCATGGTTGCACTGGTACAGAGTCAGCTGATCCTGTGGTGGTAGCTCTTGCTGCAGGAAGCAGATGTTTTACTTGCATTTACTGGGAAGCAATTTTGGGGACGCAAACTTGGAGAGAGAAATGTTTTGAGTTAATTTCAACTCTTTATGGTGCAATTAAATAAAAGCAAAGAAACTGACAGTGTTCCACAGTAGCACAGAATCCTTCCTGCCTTGTGGAATCCAGGAGGACTTGCAATTTCTCCCCCTGCTTCCAGTTGTGTCTGAAAATTATTATATTAAAGAGAACAAACCAAATCATTTGCCCCAAATTGAAGAAAAAAACCCCAACAAACCAAACCCATCAACGAGCAAAAAAAAAAAAAAAAAAAATTGTCATAACTTGCTCAATCTGATTTTGCTTTGCAGTCACTAACTTTCCATTGCAAATGCATATGGAAACTTCTGCCAGCCTCTTATCCGTGCCCTTCTAATTAATCAGACAGGGGCCTTACAGCTTGATTCTGTGAATCAGTGGCAGTTGGGGAAGCACATTTGGGGATCTGGAGCTGTATTTAATGCATGTCATTAGCTACTTGCAAGAGACAAATGACATGAGGGAAAGCAGTTTCCTTCCGTCTGTGGAGAGCTCAGAAATTATTCGTCAACCTTTCACATTTCACTTCTATTTTGTATCAAGAATACAAGTCTCTAAAGATCTACCTTGTAAAATTGCCTCTGAAGTGTAACAGGAGACACCGTAAAATCCCAGCACCACAAAACTCAGGGAAATGAATTTCCATCATGGCTCTGCATAAATTTGTTCTCTGCTGAGGCTGAGCCTGGGGAGTGACCGACATTTTTATGCAGGGCTTTGAGGCTTAGATTTCACAAGAAGTGCAGATGCACTGCTGGGAGCTCCTTGGAAGCTGCCGTGTTTACAGGGCTCAGCCTGGCTGGGCTGTGTTTAATCCAACTAAAGTCACAGGAGATTGTGTTCCAGCCCTCTCATCACCATCCAAACTCTGTGCTGATATATGCTACTGCAGAGAAAACATTCCCTGTCTGAGAAGGGACAGCACAGCATCCCTTAGTGCAGTAGGACTTGGCCCAAGGTCAAGCCAAGAAGTCCATTCAGAGGGACACGTTGAAGGATGGCCATGGCTATGATGTGGCTCGTGCAGTGGGCCAGGGGCAGGAGCCTGAGCTTCAAGGCAGCTCTGCAGACCCCCATAAGGTCTCTCGCTGTTCTGTCCTCACAGCACCCCAGTCCCAGGTCTGGGATTTGGACACCCATGGACCCAGGCAGGTGAGCCCCAAGGAAGGGAAGAAGCTCTGCTGAGGGCCCTGCCAGCAGCTTTCCAAACCCAGCAAGGGGCTGGGCTGGGAGAACCACATCCTGAAAAACGACCCCTGTGTTCTGAAAGCCATGGATGTATGCCATGAGAGAAGACACCATGGGCAGCCCCAGAGTGCTGTGCATTTCAGGCACAAGTCTGCTCACGTTTGGGGGTCCTCAGGGGGCCTGTGAGGGGTCATGGGGTCCCCAGGCCTGGGGGCTGCTGGCTGTAAAAGCCACATTTCTAAATGTGTCACCTTTGGTGTTTGTTAAATGGTTGCTCTGTGACCACAGCTGGCCAGTGGTTGTAGCGTGCAGCCAGAAAGGGTGTTTCTGTCACCCAGTTGTTGCCTGTCCCTGTCAAGCAGTGCCTGTTGGCAGCCAGCAGTCAGGAAACATTCCAAAATATTTGTGGGAATGGGTCTAACACTGGCAGAGATGGGTTTGCTGTGATAAGATGAATGCCACCCCTGCTGACTGAGCAGACTGCTTTGGGACACAGACAAGAAGAGAAACCTCTGCCGTAACATTAGCCATGGGCAAGGCTTTGCAAGGATCTTGTTTGTTGCAGAAAGGAGATTTAGTTTTGCTGGAGTTGCAGAGAGCAAGCAGGAACCCCACACAATTTCTCCTTCCCAGACCTCATTTCAGGTTGAGTGGAGGGAGGCTCTGAGTCATGGCTGAAGAGGCTGCAGTTGTAATGCCTCAACACTTCTTTTTTCCCCATTTTCAAACAGTTTCCTTCTGTAGGAGATCATAGAAGACAAGAGAGGGAACACCTTCAAAGTTTCCCCATACTTGTACTGTCCCACAATCCACCTTGCATCCTTCATGTGCCAAATGCACATTTCCAAGGCCTTACTCCTGCCACACAGTGCCTTCCAAGCTCTGGTGCTGCCTAAGCAACAACGCTTGTGAAGTGTCTTCATCTATCTTGGCCTCCTTCCCTATGGCCACCCAAAACCTCTTGGGCTCCAGCACCTTGCACAGCCAAATTATGATGAATTTGGGCGAAGACCAAGCTTTTGGAGACAATGGGGTGGAAAGCCTTCCAAAAAAGGCTCTTTCACCCACCCAACCCAAACTCAGGGATACTCACATGATGCTGATACATAAATCCTTTTATTTTGGCCTTGATTTTATTCTTATCCATTTTCACCCCTTAAAAAAAAACTAAATTGGTTTAAAGATAAAGAAATTGAACAACAAAATCTAACCCCCCCACTATTTTACTGGGATTCTGGGGGGGAATTAGGGGGCTCAGGGGGATATTTGTGACAGAACCCAAGAGAGTGACCTGAAACTGTGTCAGGGGAGGTTTAAGCTGGATAATAAGAAAATGTTCTTTGCCCAGAGGGAAGTCGGACACTGAACAGGCTCCCCAGGACAGAGAGCACAGTCCCAAGACTGCCAGAGCTCAGGGAGTGTTTGGACAACATTCTCAGGGACAGGGTGGGATTGTTGCAGTGTCCTGGGCAGGGCCAGTTGGACTCATGATCCTTGTGGGTCCCTTCCCACTCAGGATATTCTGTGATCCCCATTCTGGCTGATGCAGACACACCTCATGATGCTCAGCCCCAGCTGGATGCCTTTACTCCATTCCAGATTAAGGGCTCCACCCGCACGGGTTCTGCCAGTGTCTCCCCGTCTTGCACCTCCTTTCACCCCCAAACCCTTGTGATGCCCCTGGCTTCACAAAATCTGGAAAACCTCTGTTTTACAGCTTCCTTTGCTCAGCTGGAGCTCTCCAGAATTGCATCATCAACTCTCCACTCATTTCAAATTCAATTGAAAGCCCATTTTCCCCCTTGTCTGTGGTTCCTAAATTATATACCCAGCTCATTTCAAAATATCAACTCGGAAACTTGGCAAGGTGATTATTAATAACAGCTCTGTTCTTTTCCAGAGGAGAAATAACACTGAAAACATGTGAAATGTGTACACAGTTGTCATTCTCACTCTCCTCTTTTACCAAACACTCTGTTCTTTACAGGAAATAAATAAAACCAAACCTACACTCAGTATTAAGTGGCTGAGACTGTGTCATCAGCACAGTACCATGGAATTAGGGCGGTGTTCCTTCACATGTCCTGAAACCCAGGGTGACAGCACTGTCTGTCATGAATTAGTGCCTGGCTACAGGTGGATCAGCAACAGATCCACAGCCCAGTTTGGGGAGCTGGGCCTGGCCAGTTCCTTCATTCTCTTGTGTGGAGCTCATTGTAGCAAACTGCTTCAGCTACAATGAAAATATTCTTGGTTTGACTCTAAGATCTCACATGGGCTTCCCAGGAACCCAGAGCTGCTGGGAAGCACTGAGCTGTGCTCAGGCCTGCAAGCACCAGGCTGGCAAGTGGGTTAGAATTACTGACTGGTCTGACTTGGAATGGAACTTAGAGATCATCTTGTTCCACACCCTGTCATGGGCTTCCACTGTTCTAGGTTGCTCCAAGACCCATACAACCTGGCCTTGAACACTTCAAGGTATGGGACAGCCACAGCTTCTCTGGACAACCTGTGCCAGGGCCTCCCCACCTCACAGCCAAGAATTTCTTCCCAATATCCCATCTATGCCTGCCCTCTGGTAGTGGGAAGCCATTCCCCCCTGTCCTTGTCAGAAGTCCCTCTCCAGCTCTCTTGTAAGCCCCCTTTGGGTACTGGAGTTAAGTACATGTTTTTTCCTTTCCCATTTTTCTTTTTCTACCTGTACCTATAAAATATGAAGTGAAGTCTTGATGACCTTTTCATTGGCCTTAGTACCACAGGGTGCGAAGTGAAGAAGCTCTGGGGTCTTTCCTGAAGAAAACCCATATTGCTGTGTACTGGGAGCTGATCCAGGCATCCACCCTCATCCCATGTTCCCACCCCATCCCAGCAGGAAACAGGGTTGTGCTTCACCAGGGAATGAGGACAGCTTTCCCAAGTCCTTTGGAGAATGAGCAGGGAATCAAGTTCCCTGGAGAATAGAAAGATGGGGTTCCTGTAACTCCTGTAGTGGAGGGACAAGAGTGAGAGGTTCCCAAGGAAGGGAGGGCAAGGACAAATCCTCCAGGAATGGCTTCATGCACAGATGGGAAGCTGTGCCTTCAGCCCTGCAAGATAAGGAGACCCAGCTTGAAGTTTCTTTGTTTTGACAGGAGGATAAAGTATAAAAAAATCTACAGAGGTATCCAAGAGCTTTTAACTCTGAGGGTTTACCCTGGAGTCATAAGGCCAGTCCTCTTTAGTGGCATTTAGGGACTTGTAGGCAAAGAAGTGCTCACATAAACAAGAGCCATCTTGCTACTCACCTTACCCAGTAGTGCCAGTGGCTTTGTCTATCATGGGCCCAACAGCCCCTTCCTGGCACCTCAGCCTGCAGAGTGCTGAGGATCTCCTTAAAGTATCTGGAAAACATGGCGTAAAAAGATAAAAAAACCAAAAATATATAAATTAAATATCTTCATATCAGCAAGAGCTTGGGAGGAAAACGTCTGGTGACAATGAGACCCTTTGGCTCTGTTCTATGACAGCCAGTCCTTGTCTGGCAGATACAGCCCTGCTCTCTCTGCCTTTCTTGTGCAATCCTGTCTCCCAATTATGGCTCCTTGGCTCTGTTCCAGGTCCTTCCCTCCCACAGAAGTGTTTTTTTTAAGAAGTGGTACTCTTCAAGTGTTGAAAGTCCAAGGGTTTAAAGGGAATCAGATATTGTTTAGAAGTCAGCCAAATTGCCTGTGCTGGGGAGGGGATAAGTTTCCACTTGAATGGTGTGAGAGTAAAAGCTGCCCCACTGAGAGCCCACAGAACAAATCCCTGGAGTGAGCCAGGGCATGGGAAAGACCTAGCCTGACAATGAAGCCACTGAACCTCCAGAACCTCCACCAGAACCTTCAGAACACACCCCAGAACCTCCAGAGATCAATCACTGCTCCGTGGCCTTTCCTGGGGCTGCCCAAGCTGGGTCTGGCCATCACAGGGGGTGTGATCACAGGGGGGGTGGACTGTTACTGGACCCACTCACACCACCACAGACACAAAGCTGGCAGGGCCCACTGGCCATTAGCATCACTCCTCACACTCCCTTTGCCATGGGTTTCCTGTAGCACTGCAGTGCCTTTCCCACCCTGAATTCCCTCCCTGACAGAGTCTCTGTGCTGTGGGGCCCCTGGGTGCTGCAGCAGCTGCAGGAGAACAGCTGGGTGATCCACCACCTCCTACACGGTGCCATGGGCTGTACCCTGTCATGCAACCTGTCAGGACGAGGATTTCTCACGTTGTGAGCTAGCTCCGCGTGCCAGGTGCTGGTCTCACTCACCTTATGCACTTAGCCTTTGGAGGCAGACGGTGGACAGCACAAGAGAACCCACAGCCCTCATTCTGGGAAACTTGCTGCAGGACACTTTTGCCAGGTCATTTGTTCCTAAAAGCCACGTTCACCTTTCCTCTGCCTTGGTGGGGCCAGCCCTGCATTTTGGAAAGCACTGCATTAACCTACTCCTTACAGGTTGCCTGATTCATGTTCAGGTACCACCCTGGAGTAGTGCTACTCATGGAGGCAGTCAAATTACACACAGCAATACTAAACATGAAGATTTGTGAAATTAGAGCTTCTGCTTCTAAAACATCAGTGCACTCCTTTTAGGTTAGGAGTCCTGCACTGAGATGTCCTCAAACTGGAAAAATGTCTGAAAACTGAAGGTTTGATGCCCCATCACGTGGGTTTGATGCCACCTCGTGGTAGCTCCATATCCTGATATAAAGGGAAAGATTTTACTCTCAGGATGTTTCCCAAGCATGTTCCTTCTGGTAGAGAAACACAGCTTAGGGAAGGGATGAGAACATGCAGATGTCCAGCTCTTCAGTGCTGATTTGTAGCCCCACAGCATTGTCACTAAATGTTAGTATGAGTGTAAAACACAGGGATTGCATCGGTAATGCAGTGTGGAAATACCTACAGGACAGGGACGTGGACATCAGAGAATATGCTGAAATGTCCTGACATAAAACCTTAGCTATAGTTGCCTCGTCATCTTGGAACCTCTTCCATCCAATTTGCAGCTGGATTTGAAGATTTGGAGAAGCTCTTTCCTCCCCTGAAGAGCACTTTCCTTCTCCAGCCCAGTTATCATTATATGGTGCTAGGGGTGTAATAAAGAGCTGAGCTATCTTACCCTTTAAAAAGTGGGACAGGAGAAGTTACAAAGTATGCTTACCACTATTTCAATTGAGAATTGGCTCTTTCAAGAGAAAATTGTCTCTCCTTTCTCACCACTTTAGCCTTATGACAGAAGAGACTGATTTGCCAGGAGCGTTCATGGAGCATTTAAGCCTTTCATGCAGTAAATGGCCCAGATTGCTTTCATTTGCCCTTTGATCTGCAGAAAAGATGGGAAAGATGCCACTTTACGACTGCCAGAATATATTCTTCAGTGGTTATAATATAAAACTCTCATGTTCACTGATTGAATAACCACGGACTAAGTAAAAACTGTAGTGAAATGACTCCCTTTTTCCCAAGCCTCGGCCACCCTTGTATCCACAAGGCTCTGCAGAAACACTGGATCCTGCAGGCAGCACAGCTGGGATGTTGCTGCAGCTGAGCTAATTACTCTTAGGTTTCAGCTTGGCTAATTAATTTTCATGTGGCCCTATAATATCACAGACATTTTGGTTTCAATTCTGGAACTATCTTGGACAGTGTTAGAAAAACTTCTGCAAGCTACACAGCTCTGCTGCGCAATCAGACAGATGTCACTTTACTATCTAAACAAATGAAATTACTCTTGCAATGGTGTGTAACGCAAGCCCCAGTGTTCAAATGCCTGTCTGAAACTTTTTCACCGGACTGAACCCTCTGAATGCCTAAATTTAGCTGTTTGTCAACCTGTTCACTACCTGAGGAGTTTAGAGGGGATGTTACATTCATAATTATTTATATCACTGTCTCCAAGTCCTATTTGACTGAAATTCTTCATCTTTGCTCTTTCCTTAAAATCTGTCCATTTGAGTCTGATTGAAATTCATGAACAAATTAAGGTGGAAAAACAGACTAGTTCTAAAGAGACTTTCACAGATGGCCACCTGAAGAGGCTTTAAAGACTGAAGCAGCTGAGGCAGCAAGTGAGTGATAAGCTGTGTATCCTTTTTCTCTCACACATAGACTTGGGAAAGTGCAAGATGATATTTGCCTGACTAAAAGGTATTTTTGAAAATTTTCAGTTTTCCCAGGGGAATGTTGCTGTTGGATGTGTTACTTAGATGGTCTCCAACCTTTGGATGTCTTCAGAAGAGGGATCAACACCTTGAGTGAAACTGGGGCTGGTGTAGGAGCATCTCTTGCCCCTGGAGAATCCCAGGTTTGGCAAAACTCGAGTAAGGGTTACACATGTGTTGAGTTCTGTTTAAATCACAGCAATGGAGGCAAACACAACACCTTTGTTGTATTTACCCTCATTTTCTTAGCCAGAAGTGAAGAGCGTGAGAAGGAATTTTGATTTAGGAGAAACACAACCCTCTGGCTGCTCTTCAGTGGAGAAAGAGGCAGAAGAAATAAGGGAAATCAGAATCACAGAATGGTTTGGGTTGGAAGGGACCTTAAAGACCATCTCATTCCACCCCCTACCATGGGCAGGGACACCTTCCACTGGCCCAGGTTGCTCCAAGCCCCGTCCAACCTGACCTTGAACACTTCAGGGATGGGGCAGCCACCCTGCTTCTCTGGGCAACCTGTGCCAGGGCCTCCCCACCCTCACAGGGAGGAATTTCTTTGTAATATCTAACCTGAACTGCTCTCCTTCAGCTTAAGGCCACTACCCCTTGTCCCATCACTACGTGCCCTTGTGAAAAGTCCCTCTCCAAGGGAAATCCAGCTCAGGAGCTGGAAAAAGTGGTTAAAACATGAGCTAATGAGCCTTCTCCTCTGTAGGGACTGACTTGACTGTGTAATGGCTTTCCAAGGAGGTGCATGCATGTTTAGAGTGGCATATGCAACCTGGCCTATTGGACAAGGAGCAGGTCCCACTCCTGCCCAACCTGCCACCCCTGGGCAGGGGCTGCAGACCACAGGCTTTGGAAGGTCTTGCCAGATGGCTGTGTCTAGGTAATGTGTGTCCCACCACACACCAGTCAGCATCTGATCTGGTTTCTCTATCACTGACAAAACCACCTGGCTGTTCCACCATCCTATTCCGGAGAGGACAAACAAGACCAAGGTTTACTGATTCTGAAAATCTCACCTCCCACCTCCCTGTGCCCACCCAGGTTTTGGTTAGACCTGTCTCTCAAATATAACCCTCCCATGTCTGGAAAGAACAGGACCTCCCTGATGGAACTCTGCACCACAGACCACTCACAGAGCATCTTCTGCTGGGATCTGAGCTCTCCATGGGGAGCTGATTATTCATGTTTTGTTTGCTGGTTCAACTTATTTTTAGTTGACAGAAACAGCTGTGAGGGGAAGAAGAAATAAGGAACAAAAGCTGACAGCATGATTAACTTTTTAACTCAAAACGTTTTTCAATTAAAAGAAGCTAAATATTCCGTGCACTCCTGATGCTGCCTTTCCCTGTCAGCAGCTGCTGTACTCCCCAGGAACATGACGCAGCTTCACAGATGGAGGATGTGGAGCTGCATGCCAGAAAGGCTGGACACAGCTGCTGGCCCCCCATGGTCACCTCATGGGACAGGGGGACAATGCACGGGGGGCCAGCCCAGCATGGCCAGAAGAAGCCATCAGGCCGCCTGAGTTCAGCCTAAAATGAGATCCCTAGTGAGATTCCAAAGTTATCCCAATCCCAAGGGTCTGGGTGCAGAGAAGCATCTAGAAGTTCACATCCCAACACTAAAAAGCAGTTGCCAAATCCTCTCACAAGTCTCACACACTACCAGGAAGAACCCTCAGCTCCACTGGGATAGACAATGTTCATTCAAGGTACAACATTGGGAAAGTTTCCAGCCACCACAAATTGAGGTGCAGTCATTTTATGACCCACAGAACAACAGCTCCTCTTCTCACTGCTCTTCAGTCTTGTGAGTCTTAAGACTCACAAAAGTCTTCAGATGAGTGGGTTCAATATCTGATTTTGCTTTGTTTGCCTGCCAACCTTTTCAATACAGCTCCTTATCCCACTCTGCCCTTTGCCTTGGGAGGATCAGGGCTTTCCTCTGAATCCTGCACTCAGGGTTGAACTTTGACTCCCAATTGTCTGCCTAATTCCCACTCCCCCCTCACACAAGGCCAGGACAGGAGCAGGGCCATGTTCTGTGGAGGGACAGGGCGATGCTGCAGCTCAGGATGCCAGGAATGGACTCTGCCTGGGCAGCCTTGCTCCTTCCTCCGGCAGGAATCCCAGAATAGTCCAGCTTGGAAGGGACCACAGTGGCTTATCTGGTGCCATCTGGCTTATCTGGTCCCTGCTCCAGCAGAGCCCTCCCAGAGCAAATGGCACAGGATTGTGTCCAAATGGTTCTGGAATATCCATGGTGAAGGAGACTCCACACTCTCTCTGGGCAGCCTGTTCAGTGCTGCGTCACCCACAGAGTGAAAACATTTTCCTCATGTTCAGGTGGAAATACTCAGGCAACAGTTTGTGCCTTGTTCCCCTTGTCCCATTGCTGGGCGCCCGAGCAGAGCCTCCTCCCTGCAGGCACTGACAGACATGGGGAGGTCTCTCTCCTCCCAGGTGTCTTCTCTTGAGGCTGAACAACCCCAGCTCCCTCAGCCTTTCCTTGTAGGAGAGATGCTACAGTTCCCTCAGCACCTTCCCTCTGTGGAGCTCTTAGAGCAGGTCCAGAGGAGGCCACGGAGATGCTCTGAGGGCTGGAGCCCCTCTGCTCTGGAGACAGGCTGGGAGAGCTGTGGGTGTTCAACTGGAGAAGAGAAGGCTCTGGGGAGACCTGAGAGCCCCTTGCAGTGCCTAAAGGGGCTCCAGGAGAGCTGGAGAGGGACTTGGGACAAGGGCCTGGTGTGTTAGGACAAGGGGGAATGACCTTAAGCTGAAGGACGGTTCAGATTAGGTGTTACTAAGAAATTTCTGGCTGTGAGGGTGGAGAGGCCCTGGCACAGGCTGCCCAGAGAAGCTGTGGCTGCCCCTGGGAGTGCCCAAGGCCAGGTTGGACAGGGCTTGGAACAACCTGGGCCAGTGGAAGGTGTCCCTGTCTGTGGCAAGGTTGGAATGAGATGGTCTTTAATGTCCCTTCCGACCCAAACCACTCTGATATTCTGTGACCCGCTCCAGGAGCTCCATGTCTATTCTATCCCGAGGAGCCCAGAACAGGACCCAGCACTCCAAATGTGCCTCAGCAGGGCTGAGCAGAGGGGCAGGATCCCCTCCCTGACCTTCTGGAAATGCCCTTCCTCACACACACCCCTGGCCCCACCTTGTGCCCAGGGCTGGTCAGGGTGGTGTCCACCGGAACCCCCAGGGCCTTCTCCGCAGGGCTGCTCCACCACGGACACCCTCACGCACTGGACGCTGAGGGTGGAAACCATCAAGCTTCAATAAGCCCCCAGCGCTCCCTCAGCAGCCCTGTTAGCCAGGCACCCTCATCCCAGCGCAGGTGGCTGCGGGCGAGCGGCACCGCGGCGGCAGGAGCGGCTGCTCCCGGCTGGGCCCTTCGCGGAGATGAACCTCCTGGCCCCAGCTCCCCCCGGGGCCGCCGCCGTGCGGGGATTTCGGAGTGCGGGGGCGGCGGGAACATGGCGGCGCTGCCGTCCCGGGAAGCACCGCCCCTGCCCCGCCCGCCCGGCAGGGGGCGTCGCGCCGCCCGCGCATGCGCCGCGCCGCCGCGCGTTCGAACCGCCAACTGCCCCAATTCGAATTCGCATCCTCACCGCCCAATCACAGCGCGCGGGGCGGGTGCGGCCACGCCCCCTACGGCATCCCGGCCAATCGCAGGCCCTGCTGTGTTTAAAACAAGTGCGCGCGGGCGGAGGGCGGTGCTGCGAGCGGCGGGCGGGCCTGGCGGGCGGAGCCCCCGCCGCTCATGGCGCTCTCCGGGCGCGCCCGCGCTGCGGGAGGGGCGTGGCGGCCCCGCAGTCCCCGCCCGCTCCCGGCGCTCCGGCCCCTCCTCCGGCCGTGCCGCTCGTTCCGGGCCGGGCAGCGCGCTGTGTCCGCCTGCTTCACCGACGGTCTCCGCCGGCGCGCCGCGATGAAGGCGGGCGGTGAGTGCGGGGCTGCCGCGGGCCCTCCCGCGCTGAGGGGCGGCCTCTGCCCGCCGGGCGCCTCCTGAGGGGGCTCTGAGGGCGCGGGGGGGTCGGGGCGCTCCGAGCCCTGCCCGGGCTGAGGGGCCGGCGGGAGCCGGGGCCGGGCTGGCGGCTGCGCTCCCCAATTTGGGGGCGGCGGGGGGCGATCCCGGGGGATCCGAGGGGTGATCCCGGGAATCCAGGCGGCTTGGGCATCCCGGGGGATCACACCGGGGCTGCCTCTGGCCCGCTCCGGCCGAGGGGTCCGCGGTCTCACGTCCCCCGGCCTCGCAGCCAGGGGTTCGTGCCGTGTATGGAGTGCGGGATGGGGTAACGCAGCCTGTGAGTTTGTAGGGTGCGTGTTAATACGCAGGAAACTCCATTCAGAGTAAGCGGGTTTCACGCCGCGGGTGGCTGGGGGGCCGCACGGGCTGCCCACACAGACTGCGGGGTCCGTGTCCTCGTCCTCGGAGAGGTTCGAGCCCACCTGGCCGCGGTGCTGCCCCCTCCCTGGCAGGGTGGGTGGACTGGGTGACCCACGGAGCTCCCTTCCAGCCTAAAGCGCCCTGATTTCGTGGAGCAGCACACTGGGGATTAACCTGTGCCGCTTCCTGTCCGTAGGAACCGAGTTTTCTCCAACCCGAGTTGCCCAAGTATCCTCTGCTCCCCAGGCATGTGGGTGTTCATATGGTCAGAACTGGCATCCCAGTGTAGCAGCCAGTCTCCTTGTGCATGGCAATGATACTGCTGAAGAGAATACATTTCTATATATATAGTGTATATATGTTTTTTATATAAAAACAAAATGCATTTTTATAGACATATAATATTACTGCATTTCAATAATACTACAGAAGATGCAGGCAATGGATCTTCCTTCCATCAGCACCCATGGCAACAACTGGCTGCTTGGAAAGATAGGCTTGAGCAGGTTTGGTGGGTCTTAACTTTCTGATATCTTTGGTGTCATTCCAGGGGCTGCTGTCAGTTGAGAAGGAAAAATTGGGGTATGGGAGAGTTAAATTGTAATGGTGACAATTAAACCATTTATCATTACTGAACAGGGAGAGTTAAGCTGGCTGTCACCACTAAACATGGTCACTGGAGTCAGGGCAGATGGAGGGGCTCTCTGTGAAGAGCACGAGCCACCCCTTTGGAGCCTCTTGGCTGCATTAACCAATCTGAAAAAGCCCCTTACTGCTCTGTGGCTTGATCTTGTGGTGTCCTGTGGCACATGCTACATTTCTCTGGTTAATGTGTTTGAAGTGTCCTGTGCTGCAATGAAGAGGAGCTCAAATAAACACCTGTTTTCATGTGTATATACTCTGCAGTGCCTTCTTAACTTGTGCTGTTCCATCACTGACTGAGGTGTCCCATATCTTTCTTTTCCAGTTGTCCACTGTAGATGTTCCAGATGTTTTTCTTTCCCTTCAAAACGAAGGATAATAAAACGGCCTCGAGTTCTGACGTTCTTAAACCTACCTGAGGATGTTCTGTTTCACATCCTCAAAGGCCTCCCTGCTGCTGACATCCTCTCAGTCAGAGCTGTAAGTCTGCTGCTGCTTCCCCTCTCTCTGGCAGGTGCCACAGCTCAGCTCTGCCTGCTGGAGCCTGGACTGCACCTGGAATAGGCTTCTCATGTCAGAGTGAGCCTGAAGAAACACAGAGTACTTGCAGGGGTTGGCTTTTTGCCCTCCTAGGGGCAGTTTGATTTCTCACTGCTCAAGCTTAAGAAGTATTTGAGAGCTCTGTGCACATATTCTGTGGTAATTGTCCTGCTGGATCACTGTGACTGAACAAATTGGTTTAGCATCTTTTGCCTCAACTTGTTACCTGCTTGAAAATGGTTATGATTAACTTGTGATTAATTAGTTACTTCTGTAAAATTAGATTGTAAATTCTTCTGTTGGTTCCTTTGTTTTAGTAATCATTATTTTGTGTTTCCTCTGTGCAGGTGCACTCACACCTTAAATACCTTGTGGATAATCATTCCAGTGTTTGGGCACATGCAAGTTTCCAAGATATGTGGCCTTCTCCAAACAACCTGAGGATGTTTGAAAGGTGAGCTCTGAGAATTAAATGTGTCTGACCTTGTTGAAGAGGATGTTTGAAAGTAGATACACTCACTGTTCTAATCAGTCTGTGGTGTAATTGAGGGATCTGACTTGTACAAAGGGGGGAAGTTTGTGCTTTGGAGGATGAAAAATGGTTGATTTCAGGTCTAAGCTGCATCTGATTGTTGCTGTCTCTTTAACCAGAGCAGGGCCTATGGCATATACCAAAGCTATTCCTCTTCTATGGGCATCAGTATTCCATATTGGAACATAGTGCATTAACCAAAACCTGTTGCTGATGCTTCCATATGAATGACCAAGTGCAATCAGAGGCTCCAGAAAATAACTGTATTTCTAAGTCAGAGTTGGTTTGGTCACTTGTGCAAACCAGTGAATTGAAAAATGGTGGATTTCAGTAACAAAGAGAGTTTGAAAGGGTAATAAGAAATATGCTTTAGAAAGATGGAAAATGTGTCTTTATCCATCTGATTTGAAGGGGATCCATTGGTTTTGTAGTGTCAGACATTTCTTCAATGGATTTAAGTGCCACAGTAATTCTTTTGCTTCTGACCGTCACTTTGCACATGTTCCCTTTCTGAGCAAGACCACTGTACACGTCAGTTTGGGAGGAGGGGCACAAGAACTTGATGGCTTGATGCATGTCCTTGAGGGTGCAAGTCCCAAAATGTGAATTCTGCTGTTGGGAATGATTTCAACCTCAAGTGCCTTCTCTGTTTGCCATTCAGGGCTGCTGAAAGTGGTAACTTTGAAGCTGCTGTGAAGCTGAGCTTGGCGTACCTGTACAACGAAGGCTGTGAGTGTGGAAGCTTGTCCTGGGCTCTTTGGGGAACAGGGCATGGCAGAAGGGAGCTTTACAGCTCAGTGCTTACCCACTGACCACTGAACTGCCAGGTGTTCAGTGATGGGGTAGTACAGAGCCTGTGAATTTAGGTTTAGGAGTTGTTCTCTGCATGCTTCTGGTCAAACTCGGCTACTTCCCTGGTGTGATAAATGTGCCAGAAGGGTCTGACAAGTGCCAGAGGAGCCTTCTCAGAGGGTCCTGGCAAGGCAGACTCTTCCACACTGGGTTTTTTTGTACAGGAGGTAACATTGCTGTGAGGGTTGGGATTTGCAAACCCCCCTGCCTTCATCTTAGGATTATATGTTTCTAAAGTCTGAATGTAGTAAGATTTTATTTCTGTGATATCCATGATATTTAAGGTACTAAATGGAAGAGACAGTTCAATCTTTTCCTGATTGTTTCCTGTTCTGTCTTGGCCTTGCTAAGCAGGAATTGTGACCAAACTCTCCATGATTTCTGGCTTTTTCTCTTGTTCAGTGTCCATCACAGGCCATGGTCGTGCAGAAGTGAATGGAATAAAGGCATCTCACTACTTCAGCTTGGCAGAGCACTTGAATATGTGTGCAGTTCCTTTCATCTGGCTGTTCATCCGTCCTCCCTGGTCCTTCACTGGAAGCTGCTGTAAAGCTGTGGTCTATGAGAGCCTCAAAGCAGAGTGTCAGCTTGAGAAGGTCTGCTTTCTTTCTGCCCTTGACTTTCTTGCTATTTTGGAAAAAAATGCTTTTGTTCCCCCAAGGAGCCTCCTGTGCTCTTGTTGCTTCAGTGACTGTGGCTCAGTCATTTTGTTGAATTTATTGCCAAACTATACATGATGTATCACGAGTTCCAGAGGCCTGTACTGTCCCTTCTGAGAGGTTCAGTGCTGTCTCAGATAACAAAACATGGAGAAAAGCAAGGAGGAGGAATGATTGAAAGACCAACCAAAACTGTAGTCTGGAATTAGTAGCAAGAATTGCTATGGTTCTTTGTTTGACAGTATTTATTTTTCTTCAGGCTCAGAAAGGATCTATTCTCCACAGTTTGGCTAAGGTCTTGAATTTCTTTGAGGTGAGCAGCGTTTCTGATGTGATGTTTGCATGCTTTGGTTGGGTTTTTTGATGGTGATGTTAATGCTGTTTACCTTGATTAAAAAAATAAATCAGCCAGATGCTCTTACGGTCCTCAAGTGGCCCAGGAATTTCTGTTCTCTCAAGTTTAATGTACTGGTTGTTTAAAGGAACATTATTAACTTAGTTTATTGAATTGCACAAACAGTGAAATTAATTTTGGCTTAATCATGGGCTTGCAGTGTATTCAGGTCTCAAAGGAAGCCTTCCAGTTGTAATGCATAGCAAAAAAAATAAAAAGCCTTCAGTGGCAAACAAGCCAAAAAGCTTTTCTCTGGCTGAGGAAGAGCATTAATTGCTCCCAGAGCCTGCATCTGCAAATGGGTGGATGTGGGAGCATCCCTCAGAGGCTGAAGGGCACTCCCGAGGGATGGATTCTGCTCCACAGCTTTAGCACAGAGCTGTTCTGTAGTTCCTGGGGTGCTGAGGCATCCAGTTGTCTGAGCAGAAAAAATACAAGTATGCCTTTTGTTTTTAGGATGAAGGAAAAAAGAAAGAATCCCTTGAAATGCTTGAAGAATCATCCAGGCAGGGTTGTTTAATCAGCTCCTACCTCCTTTGGGAAAACAACAGAAAGGCTGCTGTAAGTAGTAACTTTTTCACTAACTTCTGGGCCTCTGTTATATGCAAGGAATGTCCTCAGAAAGAAACTGCTGTTCCAAAGCTTTCCTTCATAGACAAGGAGAGCACAAAGAACTCTCTGAAACGAGCTTTGGTGTCTGAGTGTTTGAAGTGAGGAGTTGTAGCTGAGGTGCAGCAGAAGTTGCTTTACACTCACTCTGCTGAAGGGCTGGGCTTACTGGCCAGTGATCCCAGGGCTCACTGGGGAGCAGGAGGGGGGTCCTGCCTTGTCATTAATAAATCTGCCAAAGCTCTCACCTTGTAATCTCAAGTGCCAGTCTCATTTCCTGTGAGACCTTGGGCAAGAACTGGAGAAAGGTTCTTAAAAATAGTGTTGTCATGATGAGAAACAGACTGGTTGCTGAAATAATAGATGTACCCCCAGGCAGTGTTTTTTCTCTGGATATTGGTACTACAATTCTTCATTTTGTTGTGTAAAGGTAATGGGTTTTTACATCTGTTTACATTCCTCTCTGTAGATGTCAGATCCTGGCAGATACCTCCAAAGCCTCAGGAAGCTACGAGACTACGCAGCAAAGGGCTGCTGGGAAGCACAGGTAAGGCTGAGTTTTCCCAGAAAAATAGTCTTTCTTTGATGCTTTCTGTGCTGCCACTGTAGGTTTAGATTTCTCCTTTTAAGCAGCAGGGCCAGCATTACTGGATAATGTCAGTATGTGCACATACTCTGTACGTTCCTGTCTTTGGGAAATGACTGCACACCTGTGGCACAATGAGAAAAGGTGCATCTTTTGATGATCTTAGAAGCCTGGCCCCAAATAATGTGTGTGCTCAACATTTAAACACAACTAGGAACTACTGATTCAAGTAGTTTGTCATGTTCACTGCTTTCAGCAGGAAAATTAGGTGGCCATCCTCTGCTGCCTTAGTTTGCATTTAGTAAAATAAACATACTTTTTTTTGTGTTCTCTCTACTACAGATAGCTTTAGCCAAAGCTTGTGGGAATGGAAACCAACTAGGATTAGAAGCAAAGTCTTCCAGGGAAATGGTTTCTCAAATCTTTCAAGCTTCCCTTCCTATCAGCAAGCAAAGCATCTTCACTGTGCAGAAAGGAATGAATGAAATAATGAGGTAAGAACTCAAATCCAGGAGTCGGGCCACACAGCAGAAACCACTCCCTTTTTACCCTCTAACTCTCTGCATTCCCTCCACAGCTTCTCTGGGCAGCCTGTGCCAGGGCTTCACCACCCTCAAAGCCAAGAATTTCTTCCCAACATCCCATCTAACCCTGCCCTCTGGCAGTGGGAAGCCATTCCCTTTTGTCCTGTCTCTCCAAAGTCCCTGTCAACTCCCTTTCCCTGAGTAAACACCCACAGCAGAGTCAGCTGTCTTATCCTGCCCCTCAGTCCGTTTCCATGAGTTCTTTATCCATCCCTGGGCAGAGCTCGGTACATTCCATTGCTCTCTCACATGAGGGGCAGCTCCAGCACTTCACCCTGCTGCTGTGTCCTTCCTAGCTGTGCTGGTTTAAAGGTAAACCAGCAGGAGGAATGAACCCAGCTCACGAGAGATTACAAGCCAGAGCTACAATTTACTAAAAAGATTACAATAAATACAGTGAAACGGAGAAAATACTAGTTTTAACCCAGCACCCTGGGGCAAGAACAGAATGGTGTTTGTTGGCCTCTGTGCTGAGCACCACATGGGCCCCCTGAGTGCAGAGTAGAAGGAAAAGAAACCTGTTGGTGAGGATGATGGTCACAGTCTGGTCGAGAGTGGCAATCACAGTCCTGTTGATGTTCTGATCCCCCTCTTGATCTGAGGAGTGGCACCAGAAGTCCCAAACCCTGAGGATTACCCATGCTCAGGTTCAGGTGGGAATGCCCAGTACCTCCCCCAGGGCAGGGAGTTTTACAATGGGTGATTTAACTCTGTGAGTCCTGGGATGTTTTTGGAATCTTTGAGGGCCTACGTAGTAGCAGCTGCCTGTGGTGCCAGTCCCTAATGGTGCATTGGCACACATGACCCCTCAGGCTGGGTATGGAGGTGGTGATGCCTCCCTGGAGGGGAGTTACCACAGCTGAGTCATTGATGTGAAGACAGAAACACTCCTGTGCCTCATAGGGTTCTTTAACACCCAGCCCTGGGCAGCTGCTGCATGTGATCCATTATTAACCATCCATCAGAAATGACACAGAGTGTAGAATACACAGTTTTGGTTACATCACACAGTGATAAACTGGAGCACTGACAGGTACACAACCATCCATGGCAGCATTCCAGCCTCACAGCTATCCCACCATGGCTCTGGAACTGCAGTGAGGTCATGACCCTGTGACTGCACACACATCTTCAACCCCTCTTGTTTATTCCCCACGCTGTGAGAGTTGGTGTGCAGAGAGGTGAGGGGGAAAGCACGTTTCCTGGGAGGGCTGCAAAAGGATCTACCACAGCCACACACCTCCTGGAAGGGCATGGCCTTCTGGCTCTCACCTTTGGAGACAGTTCAGGAACACTTGTCACTGCTCTGTTTGGCCTGGCTCCTTCCCCAGCTGGATGTGGTGCCATGAGCATCTTTGCTGGCTGAGTCTGTCCTTATGTCTCCCCCCTCCCATTCTAGGTACATCCTGGTGGATTGGCTGGTGGAAGTGGCCACCATGAAGGACTTTTCTAGCCTGTGCCTTCACATGACAGTGGGATGTGTGGATCGTTACTTGAAGCTGAGACCTGTGCCTCGTGCTCGGCTCCAACTTTTGGGAATAGCCTGCATGGTCATTTGCACACGGTGAGGGTTCTGGCTGGTGAACAGGGGTGGTTATTGTGATCATGCAAATTCATTCCTGCAGCTCAAATTTCTCTCCCAACACATGCCTTGTTGATAATACTGGAAAAACTGGCTTCCCTCTGCCTTGACTGCTGTTTAACCATGTTCATGGATAAACACGGCCTCTGCAAATGAGGCACAAAATGCAGTTCCCTCCAGGTTTTTTGGTATTTAAAAACAAGGTTGTAGTGGTGGATTGCTCTGAAGGCATTCCACCGGCAACTGGAGTCTTTGACATCATGTTGGCATGAGAAACCCTGAAAGGAATAACTGCAGCAGAGGTGTTCTGTAGCTTAGTCTGTTACACTCAGGTGACCTGTGTGGTGTGGTGGACAGTTATCCTTCTGTGTTAATTTACTTAATACCTTGCATCTTAACCTAGGGGAGGTATTATAAATGAAGAACTAAGATCACAGATGGGTTTGGATTGGAAGGGACCTTAAAGACCATCCAGTTCCAACTCCCCTGCCATGGGCAGGGACTCCTTCCACTATCCCAGGTTTCTCCAAGACCTGTCCAACCTGGCCTTGGACACTTCCAGGGATGGGGCAGCCACAGCTTCTCTGAGCAACCTGCGCCAGGGCCTCTCCACCCTCATAGCAAAAAATTCCTTCCATCCTAGAAAGAACATTCCAAACAGGAAGTTTCTAGTAGGTGTTTCCAGCTTACAGGTGAAATAAATAAAGAGCTGCATTTCTTTCTTTCCTGGTCTGCCTGGGAAAAGTACCTTGTGCAGTTGTTTAACTGTGGTCATCTTGGGTGCATTTATCTGCCATAGGTGCACAAATTCCCCTTTGCTGGGGCTGACTGTTAATATTATTTAACGTTGCAGTTTCATCAGCAAAGAGATGCTGACGATACGGGAAGCTGTGTGGCTGACAGACAATTCCTACAAATATGAAGAGTTGGTCAGAATGATGGGTGAGATCATCTCTGCTCTAGAAGGAAAGATAAGGGTGAGTTTGGAAATGGGATGGAGTATTTCTCTCTCTGGGCTGCTGTTCAGGTCAGGCTGTAGCAGTTCTTACCTCAGGACTTGGGGTTTTATGTGAATGTTCTCAATCAGCTGTGAAGCCTGTGCTCGTTTCAGAGCATGAAGATCCAGAACCCTCTGCCTTCTGTAGAGATTAAATTTTAAGAGGCTATTTATTCTCTCAATGGAAAATGTTTGAACATAGTTAAAAAAAGAATAACAAAAAAAAAGCCAGCATCTCCTGGAAACAGTTGTTCTAAATGCTTTGTGCTGGTCCTATATTTCCAACCTCTGTTCTCCTTTCTGCACTAGATACCCACCATTTTGGACTACAAAGAAGTTCTGTTGAGCATAGTCTTGCTGGAGAGAAGAACTCTCCACCTTTACAGTTTCATCTGTGAGCTGTCCCTCCTGAACACAAGCCTCAGTGTGTATTCCCCAGCCCGGCTGGCTGCTGCAGCACTGCTGCTGGCCAGGATACTGCATGGCCAAGGTAGGGAGCCTGGTCTGGAGTGGAGCTGCAGCAGCGTGTGTCAGTCAGCCTGCTCCTTTTAGGGAGGTTTTGAGGTGTTAGTTTGTCTTGAGGCAAGATGTCCCAATCACTTGACTGGGGGAGGTGAGGAGGGGGTGGAAATGAAGGGGACAGGTGTAAGACTTCAGGACGAAGAGTTGAGTTCAGCCTGTTTGTCTGTGTTGGGCTACCAAGTTAATTAGAAGGATGAAGCACCTCTTGTGAGGAAGGACTGAGAGAACTGGGATTTTTCAGCTTAGAGAAGTGAAGGCTCTGCAGACCCGAGAGCCCCTTCCAGTGCCTAAAGGGACTCTAAGAGAGCTGCAGAGGGACTTGGGACAAGGGCCTGGAAGGAAATGACAAAGGGGAATGGCTTCCCACTGCCAGAGGGCAAGGATAGATAGGATACTGGGAAGAAATTGTTCCCTGTGAGGGTGGGCAGGCCCTGGCACAGGTTGCCCAGAGAAGCTGTGGCTGCCCCATCCCTGGAAGTGTCCAAGACCAGGTTGGATGGGGCTTGGACCAACCTGGGATAGTGGAAAGTGTCCCTTCCCATGGCCAAGGGGGGGTTGGAACTAAATGATCTTTAATGTCCCTTCCAACCCAAACCATTCTGTGATTCCATGAATATGAGTATTTTTCCTCCCTCACAATTTGTGTTTGGTCAGTTCTTTCAATCAAATTTTCAGTGAATTCAATAAAAGACAAGTTCAGTCATAGGAAATTTCGGGTCAAAACCGGAATTCTTGCTGAAGTTACAAGCTGCTGAAGGCACAAGATGTGAGTGGAAAGCGGTGGTGGGGGCTCATAACTTGGTATGTGTACATAGGACGTCATTGCTTCATTACACGTAATGGTTTCCACTTAACCCTGTTCCTGCACAATCCAACCCATTTTCATGGCAATGCCCTTTCCTTTCAGGCTGAGTGCTCAGGGGGAAAAAAAGGAGGTCAGTTTCTGGGCTAAAAAAAGTGAATTTCTGGTAATTCTACCCTCTCTTGGTCTTCCACGCTCAGTGTCGCATCTCAGTCGATGCGCTGGTGGGTATATAGAACAGTCAGAATAGGAACGTGTGTCATGGAATTTGTGTTGCCCCAGGTAAACTTATCAACCTGAAATGTGAAAAATTTACATGAGCAGAGTTGTCGGTCTCTGAGCTGACAGTTGATTCAGACCACAAAATCGTGACAACATCCTGCAGTGAGGTAAAGCATCAGTCAATGGAGATTTCTGTTGGTATTAGTCAAGAGAGGTGACAGAGCAGGGACGAGATTGTCCTTTCTCCTTGGAAAATTACACATATCTGTAAGAGGGTTCTGATTTTCTGTAGGACCAAACACGTCATGAATCTGGTGATTTCGTGGAGAACTGAAAATGAGTTTGTGTGAAGAATCCTGCACCTCAGTCCTCTGCTCCCAGCTTGGCTACATGGCTTTGGGAATCATTTCTCTCAGAGCTTTACTCCACAGAAAAGCTGGTTGAAATGGTTATGTAGGTTTCTTGGGGTTTTTTTTGCCATAAAAATAGCTCTTACTCTCAAAGAGACCTGCTGGTGCTCCCAGGGAAACTGGTGCACTGTTCTTTTTCCTCTAGTTTGTGGCTGATCCTTTCTGGATTACAGGATGCAGAGTCCTGTTTCCACTTTTATTTTAATGCCTCTCTCCCCTAATTATAAAATGGGGGTTAGGTGATTAAGAGTGATTAAATTTTCCATGAGCACCAAGGAGAAGGACCAGGTGGAGGAACCCCAATAACACAGTGCCAATGAAGCCTCTGACCCAGCTCTTTCAGGGCTGTCCAAGGATGGTCAATCCCAATCCACATGTGAGTTCCACTGGACAAGTTAGTGGGGGAAGATTTCCCCACCTCAGCTTGCTGGCTGTGGGTTTGTGGGACTCATTTTGGCATGCTGGAATGAGGATTTTGGGATTGTGCAAGTTTTATGGGGTGTATAGAGGAAGGAGCAAAGTTGGGGAAAGGAAAGGATAAAGGTGGATCAGTAAGGGACATATGTGAATGTGAGTGTGTATGTCAGTGTGGGAATGCTAAACACATCAAGCTGGATGTGCTCCAGATATTGGAGCAGCTATAAATCTGGGGAGGATGCCAGACCAGAGGGTCTAAAAATTGGCTACTGGGAATACTGGGAATACTGGCAGTTCTAGACCAGCTACTGGGGAGATTATGGGATCTGGGAGTTGGCTGCTGGTAAGGAGCAGCTGCCAGGGAGACCCACTGGTTTCGTGTTTGTGTCTCTGAGTGAGTGGGGAGACTGGGGGATCCAGGGCCAGGTGCTGTAGAGCTCCAGTGGTGGGGCTGGTGTGCCTGGAGGTGTTTAAGATTGGATATGGCATTTAGTTTCATGGTCTAGTTGACAGTGTGGTGTTGAGACATAGGTTGGACTTGATGATCTCAGAGGTCTTTTCCGACCTAATTGATTCTGTGATTCTGTGTATATATATATATATATACACACACACACACACACACACACAGAATATCTACAGCCACTATCTACAGCCACTGCACTGGTGGGGGTGGGTACAACCTTTTCAGACCTTTTAAAATGGGAAAAAACTGTTTAAAATTGCTTTGTATTTTCTCCAGCCCCTGTGGCACTCAGAGGAGAGTTAGGCAAAATGCCATACAGTATGGTCATGAGATGATCACATAGAATCATGGGATCAGTTAGTTTAGAACAGATCTCTGAGGCTCTGGAGTCAAACTTTTGACCTATCACCACCTTGTCAACCAGCCCAGAGACCTGAATACCATGTCCAGTCTCTCCTCAAGTCTTTCAACTCAAACAACTCAAAGGCTGATACTCCACCCCCTCCCCAGGAAGTCCATTACAATGTCTAATCACCCTTTCTCTGAAGAAATTCCTCCTAATGTCCAACCTAATCCTCCCCTGGGGCATCTTAAGACTATGTCCTCTTGTCCTGTCCCTTGTTCCCTGGGAGTAAAGTCCAACCCTTTCTGCTCCCCGCTCATGTCAGGGAGTTGCAGAGAGCCAGAAAGTCCCCCCTGAGCCTCCTTTTCTCCAGGCTGACCTCCCCCAGCTCCCTCAGCCCCTCCTTGTGCTCCAGCCCCTTCCCCAGCTCCATTCCCCACCATGAATGTCCATGGAGTCCATCCAGGAGAAATCCTGCTCCAAAGTCCCCCAGTTGATAAGGCCAGAGAAGGGACAGGAAACCAGTATTCCAACAGCATAGCTCAGGCAGGGACTGGGAAGCAAAGCTGAGCTGGAATGGGGCCCCTGGGTGATGGTGGTCAAGGCCAGCAAAGGCAGTCAGTGCTCTCAGGGCTTTACAGGGCATGTTTGAGCCTTTCAAAGAGCTCTCCAGAACATGTCACCACAGTGGGGAAGGCTCCTGGTGCCCTGAGGTCTCCCAGGAGGAATCCCCCATGGCACCTGTTCTTCCCCTACCTGGTCCCTGCAGAGCACAGGGATGCCCAAGATGAGGTGGGGCTGGACGGTGCAACTGAGGCCAAGGGAGGTTAAATGGTGAAGTTCCATGTCCTGTCCTCGTTTTGAAAGCCTTGCTGGTTGCCTGACTTTGCAGCTTGCTCATCTCTGCCTCTTGGTTTGTGTGAGGTATGTGGAAGTGCATCCACACGTGTTTGTGGTGACAGAGCATTATTATTAGAAAGAGGGGGTGGGAAGGAGTAAAAAAAAAAACAACCCAAAAACTGCCTAAACAATTTTTTTCTCTCTTTTAATTCTCTTATCTCTTTATCTGTCTGAATAAATTGTATTGGCTGATTTGAGATTCTGGTGATAGTATGTGCCCTCCCCTTTTTGGAGGTAGATGGGAGGAAGTGGGCTAGGAAATGAAATATCAGTTCCTAACCTCGAGTCAGGTAAGGCAGCTGTGCTGCAATGGAAACAGTGGCAGTGGCTGAACTTTGCTATAAAAAGGAGATCACAACTGGCTTAGAGACACAAGCAGAGTGCAAAGGGTCTCAGAGAAGGAGAACTCTTGTGCCTTGTCACCCTGTGCATCCATCCAAAACATCAAAGAGATTGCCATGGCTTTTTCCAGCTGTGCAACCATGGTAAGTACTTATATTTTATATAAGGTTTAAGAAATGTTGGCTGCAAGAGAGAAAGCAGAGTGCAGGTCCTATGATTTCTACAAGAAACCCTTTTGGTCCTAGTGGGACCTGAAGGGGTTCTGATTCTGTCTGATGCAGCTCTGGTTGGTGCTTGAGTGACAAGGATGTGGTGGACTATCCATTACTTATTTATCTCTTAGATATGGAAGAGACAGTCCTTTCCTCACACAACATGTTACCCTAATTGCTGAAATTTCACTGTGAAAGTCTATGAATTTAAATTTCAGTGGGTAGTATTTGCAGTACTGTCGGCTCCTGTGATTTTCTTAAAAGCTCTGTGTTTATTTTTGTCTTCTTTTTAGGAGTTAGATTTGATGATCCTTGTGGATCCCTTCCAACTCAGGATGTTCTATGACTCTATGAGTCACTAAACTCTGTCTAGTTGAGACAGCCCAAGAATCTCACATTTTCTTGGGAAAAGAGCTATTTCCAGCAGATGTGGGTGGTGAGCCTTTATTGCCCTGAGAAATCATATGGACTGCTAGATTTCTAAGGCATGAAGTCAGCTGAGTCCTTACTCCACTTTGTATATCTTAAGACAGTACTGTGTGACTGTGGAGGAGGACCTTTTGTAGATTGTTGAAGAGATACCCTTGTTGGTGCAAAGTCAACTATGAATCAATTTAAATCGGAGTTCAGCATCTGTTCTTATGAGCTTTATTTGTGTTGTGCTGTTTGCTCATGCTGGCCCGTCCATTGATGGTCCAGTCTAGTAAAGACTCAGCTCTTTGTGCTCCCTCTCTCGTGACTGGACAGAACTAACAACACTTTCCTCTCTCCCAGTTCAGATCACTGGTTTTGGTGCTGGTTCTAGCCCTCACTGTAAGGAGCTCACCTCATGGGAAGGTGGTTCACCCTCAACCCAGCAAGGACGGTGCCTCTGTGAGGCTGAGTGAAGATTGCCTGAACCAAAAGGATCTCAAATTCCCCACAACAGTGAAAGTTGATGTTCATATCAGCAAGTCACATCATGCCTTTAGGATGGTCCATGATGTCAGGAACCGGTCTCTTGCTCCTTGGGATTACAGGTAACTGTTCAGTTGTTATCTAAATAGTGATGGCTGTGTACACAGATGGTTTTTTGTGGTGAATGATGGCTGGTTCTCAGAGTATGTCAAGAGTCCCTTGTTATCTGGAACTTGAATATTGCAAACACTTCTTGACGCACACTGACATTTTGGTGTTGGGTGAGATTTCTTCAAGAGAAAATGTTTGCAGTGCAAAGGGACATTATTGGAATGGTTTCTAATGGTCTTGTCAGCCTTTGCCAATCACAGAATAATTTAGATTAGAAAATACCTCTAAGATCATTGAGTCCAACCATTCCCCCAGCACTGCCAGGGCCACCACTGAACAGTGTCCCCAAATGCCACATCTACACAGCTTTTAAATCCCTTCAGGAAAGGGGACTCTGTGACTTCCCTGGGCAGCTGTGCCAGGGATGGACAATGCTTTCAGGGAAGAAATTTTTTCTCATATCCAATTTAAACCTCTCCTGCCATACTTGAGCCTGTTTCCCCTTGTCCCTTGTTCATTGGGAGCAAAGCCAGACCCCCACCTGGCTCCACTCTCCTGTCAGGGAGTTGCAGAGAGTGAGAAGGTCCCCCCTGAGCCTCCTTTTCTCCAGGATGAGCCCCCCCAGCTCCCTCAGCCCCTCCTGCTGCTCCAGCCCCTTCCCTGGACACCTCCAGCCCCTCCATCTCCTTCTTACCATGAAGGGTCCCAAAACCATCCTACAAAGACGCTACCAAAATTCACCTTCCCAATATTCAGCAAACAAGCCAATTGTTCCAACGTGGAGCTTGTTGCTGCCAAAAAAAGACAGGACAGAGCCCTTCTCCCTGTCTCCTGAATCCATTTGTTTCCCCACGAGACGGGTGGCAGATTTATGTCTCACCAGTTCAGCGTCTCCACGGGGTGTTGGGCTGCTTTGTGCTGAATGCTAAGTGCCCTCCAGAGTCTGAAATATGGAAAGTGTTTGGAGACAGCAGATAGGCCACCTTGAAGATCTAATCCCCAGGAATAATGACAGGGCCTGGCAAAGCCAAAGCAAGTGCTGAAATTAATAGCAAGAGATCTATTAAAGGGATTAGACACACGTTCTAACACTTACAACTTTATCTCGCACTGGTTGTGGCAGGAACTATATATTTCCCCAAAATAAATGCCTGGGGGGTGTGATTTATAGATTGGAGAAACTTTGCATGCTGGAATTGCCCAAGCTCTGAGCCCTGGCTGGAGGTGAAGGGGGGTGACTTGGCCCTCATGGGGCATCTCCTTTAGTGTCTCAGCTGGCATGAAGATGTGCCTGTGAAGGGTCCTCCTTGTTGTCCCCATGGCCACTCTGGAGAGCTTGAACCACCTCCTGGATGGGAAGGTGCTCTGGGAGCATCCCAGACATTTCCAGAGCATGGGATACCCTAAAACTCATCTACCATCATTATTAATGTAGGCATAGCCAAGCACAGAAAGCCCACCTTGATTCTGGAAGGGGAGCTGTGGCTTTGTTATCAAAATTGTCAGGACAAATAAAACCCTCTCACATTGTTTTTTTAGTGTCAGGCAGCAAGGCATTACTTTATTCTGGCCAGGGGGTGTGTGAGGGACTGACAAATTCCACACAGACCCCGATACAAAACCTTTTCACCTCTTTATACATTGCTAGCAAACAAAAAATCAGTGCTCGTTGGTTCTAAAGGGCATAATTCTCTTTCATTAATTAGTATTCTACCCACTGTTGGTTATGGATTTCTTGCTGTGTATGTTAATTAGTCCATATTTTCAGTATGTTTTTCCTCCCAATATCCTGAGTTCTTTGTTAGGATCTCTTTTTATTTTCTGGTTTCTGCAAAAGGTACTTGAGGTCCATAAAATCTTCATTCCAGATGTCCAACTCCACCTTTCCCTCCCAGCCTTTGCCCACTGAAGCAGATCAGAGTTAGTTTATCAAAACTTAAACTTTCACTTCTTTTCCCACTAAAGTACCTTATGCCAACTTTGCTAAGAGTAATTTTGGGCAGCTGGAAAACCACGAGCCACTTCTGCAAAGATAAGGCCCTGACATTTTGTGGACAATTTAAATATATATATATATATATGTACATATATCTCTGTATCTGCAAATCTGAGAGTGGCAGCTTTGAGCTGTCAAAGGTCTGAGTGCTGGGCTTTTCAGCCTCTCTGGGTGGGATCCTGCATGTGCCATTTGTAAGATTAAATAAAAAAATAAAGATGGCAAACCTGTCTCCAGGCCCACAGAGCACATTTCTGGAGCTCCAGGTCTGTAATGTTTCACTTGATTCCACCCCAGACCTGGTTCAGGGATAATGGCAAAGCTCTCCTGGGCTGATGTAAGGGGAAAAAATCATCTTCTAACCCTAAATGTCTCATTGGCACATCGTAAATTTGGGATGTTCAGAGGCTCTTGAACCTTCTGAGCAGGCCCTTTTATGTTCCCTGACACTCGTTAGGTAGTTTTAAGAGATTGGAGAGAATGGAAAAATCAGTTTTAGTCATTTCTTTTACAATATGCCCCTAAAAGGAGCCTCATAAAATATGAATTCCACTGAAATGTGCTTGTTTCTAAATTCAGAACATGTGTCCAAGTGAATTTGTAGCTCAGGAAATGAAGGACAAACTGCCTGGGATGGGAGATGTGCAGACAGGCAGCTGCCCTCTGCCTGCCCTGCCTGTCCCTCCTGCCTGCCAGGGCATTTCCCAAAATATATTGCACCCAAGGCACCCTCACCCTTGCTGTGCCACCCTCCTGCCTCATCCAGCCTCAGCTCCTGGGCCTCAGTTTGGACTATGGATATTGGATGTGGATATGGGACCATGGTGATGCCCCACCACTTTTGGGACTCCTCCACCTCCAAGGAGCAAATCTGACACTGAAACAGGACGAGGAAAAATTTCCCTGCCCTGCCCAACATTTCAGGATCAGCAAAGCTCCTCTGCCAACCACGCTGGGATGGGAAGAGCAGCTCTCAAATACCATTTGCAATATAAAAGCTTGGCAGAGTAAATTGCTTTTGATCTGTGCAAATAATTCCCTCGGCAGTTTCGGGGAGGTTTTTGTATCCGTTTCTGCCGTGTTAACTTTCTGTTTGTAATAATTAATTTCACGATAATCAGCCCGACATTGTGAAACGCAGAATCGTTTCAAACCAGAAACGTCTTTTATTTTGCAAATATCAAGGCTGCAACATGAACAAAGACAAAAATGTCCCAGAGGCAGCCAGAGAGGAGGGGGTTGGATGAAGCTTCTTCTGTGCACAAGTTCAGTTTTACCAAATAGACATTTTCCAAAATCCCAGCTGTGCTGAGGACTTAACTGGCCTCCGAGTCAATATTTTTTCCCTTCCTCCTTTAATTTTCTTGGGGTTTAAGGTGTGATATAGTTGTGTTGCAACCTTTGCAGGGCTGCAGGGATTGTCACTGGCTGAGCTCATTTCTCTCCAGTGTGGGAACAGGGAGGCAAGAGCAGCAGGGAACGTTTCCAGCAGCGTGTTGTGAGCCATCATAAATTACCCAGCACGGCACGAGGGAAGTTGGGGCTTTGACCAGACCCACTTCGAGATGGGGCAGAACCAAATCTTGGTGGGAAAATTGCCCAGGGGAAGCTGCTTTTGGTGCCATCCAAGTGGACGGGATGCACTGATGCTGTGGGGAGTTTTAAGTGGTTTTTGGGCTGGGTCCCTCATGTTGAATCCCTCCTGGCTGCTGGAATGCTGCTCCTGTCTCCCTGGGGATGATTAACCCGATTTTTAATTGGGCTGTTTGCTTGTTTTCAGGCTCTGCTCCTCTCCATTAAAACCATTACCAAACCAAGGAGCAATGCAGTAATTTTGTGGGAACTGAGAGGGGTCAAACACATTTGCTGTGTGATGAGAGGAGCTGTAGTAAATCCTTAACTGGGAGCTGGATGGATCGGGTTTCTGAGCACAGACAGGCAGAGGAAAAATTTGGAGGCGAGCTGGTCTGATGGGTCAGTCTGGGAGGATGGATGGATAGATTAAATAAAGATCTACTCAGCCATCCATCCATCTGTCCTCAGTCTTCATCTGGGAGGAGAGCTCGCTCCTGATGATGGGATATGTATCAGGGCTTAAGAAGCAGGATGGATAGGTGGAGGAGCAGATGGATGGCTGGACAGCTTTCTCCCAATCCATCTCCATCTGTCCTTACACCTAAATCTTTATCTAATCTAGTTGATGCACACAGAGAAATGGCTGGAAACCTCCGTGGGGAGAGAGACAGAGGCAGAATTTAGGACAGTGAGGAGAGACAGGGGTTATGTTCACCCCCAAGAGATGCACGGGGAGGGTGAAGAGGAGAGGACACTGGTTTTGGAGCAGTCCTGCCTGTCCTGCCCTTGTTCCCTGTGAGGCCACAGCTCTACCCTGGCCATGCCAAGGGCTGCTGATAACCTTGCAGAGCTCAGGCTCTGCCTTCAGAGGTAATACATTTCAGAGGAGGGGGAAAAAAAGTCAAATTAAAAATATCTTTTTTTTTTTTTTTGCCTTTGCAGCTGCTTATGTCCCTTTTCCTGGGGCCTGAACACAGGATCATTCAACAGAAAGTTATTGGGAAAGTCACTGCATTGGCTTTTTCTCTACAAATACCACAGTATTTCAGAGCCTCTGAAATTGCAACATGAATCAAGCTGGACAGCTGAGTCTGTGCATCCCAGTCCTCCCAGGAGCAGGGACACAGGGCCCTGCTCTGCCCCCAAGGTGTCTGTGGCCACCCCAATGTGACAGCTCCAGGAGCTGGCCCCAAGGCTGTGTGTGTGTGTCCCTCCAGGAGGACATCAGCTGGCTCTATCCTGGCAATGGGCATCCAGGAGCTTCCAAACAGTGGGTTTCCCAGTGTTTCAGGGAGAGGGATAGAATCACAGATTGTTTAGGTTGGAAAAGCCCTCCAAGATCTTGCAATCCAACCATTCCCCAGCACTGCCAAGGCCACCACTGGCCCCTGTCCCCCAGTGCCACATCTCCACGTTTTATGAACGGGGTGACTCCACCACTGCCCTGGGCAGCTCTGCCAGGGCTGGATGGTTCTTTCCATGAAGAAATATTCCTTAATACCCATCTTAAACTCCCCCTGTCCCACCTGAGGCTGTGCCCTCTCCTCCTGTCCCTGTTCCCTGGAGCAGAGCCCGACCCTCCCCAGCTCCCCCCTCCTGGCAGGGACTTGCA
>JAWWEE010000030.1:986487-998604 GCA_035221455.1 Xenops minutus
GCCCAGAGAAGCTGTGGCTGCCCCATCCCTGGAAGTGTCCAAGACCAGGTTGGATGGGGCTTGGAGCAACCTGGGCTAGTGGAAGGTGTCCCTGCCCATGTCAGAGTGTGGAACTCAATGAGCTTAGAGGTCCCTCCCAACCCAAACCAGTCTGTGATTCTATTTAATAGCTGTGATGCACTAGAGCATTAGCATCAGACTCTGCAAGATGTGTGTTTAGATGAGGCTGAGGTTTCTATCCTTACCTATAACTTCAGTTTCAACCTCTCCTTGAAGCCACTTGTAAACTTGAATGAACTATAAACAGGAATAAGTTTGTAAAGATCTTGAACTTTATCCTATTAAAAAACCCAAAACTGACTTCTGAACTCCTAAACTTCATGAATATGTAATTCAATACATGAATATGTATCTCTTCTCCAGCACACCCCTGGACCAGCCAGCTGTCTGAGTGTACTGGTTTCACTCTTGAAGACCTCGTGCCCTGCGTGCTGAGCCTCCATCAAAAGTGGTAATGGTTTGGGGACTCTTTGCGGGGACACAAGGACTTGGCCTGCAGCTCTTGCAGATGTGCTGCACCTGCACAGTCAGCCGTTCCCACTGAAGGAGAGGCCTTTGGGAAACTGCCTTGATCTCCCCACAAGGCACTAAGGCCCACTTCAGTTGTATTTTTCCCAGCTGGTCTGGGCCTGGGTCACAGAAAACAGGACCAGAAAAGGAATTAATGCCCGTATGCTTAGAACCAAATGTCCTGGCTAAGCTGCTGAAACACCAACTCCCTTAGCACAGCACTGAGGGGGACAGGGGGAAAGTGCCTAGGTTTTCCTAATATTGTTTCATAACATCCATTTTAAGATTGGGGTTGCAACCTTTCTTCCCAGCTTCCATGATGATGTACCAAAGGATTACAGGCAGGTGTCCCTCATGGCAGTGAAACAGAGGTTTGAGGACGAGCGTTATGAAGAAATAGGCAAAGAACAGGTGGGTGAGCTGGGTCTGCATCTGCTTCTGACACCCAGGGCAGGAGGTGGGGAACTGCAGGGGCAAAGGATTTTAACTTCAGACCTTTGGAGGGAGAATATCTGCAGAAAGTGGTAGTTTAAAACTTGATCTGCAGACTCTAACTGCTGTTTGAGTGTCTTTGGGAAGAATTTGCTGGGATAGATTTTTCCTAGAACATAGCCTCCTTCTGGCTATTTAGTCCTTCTGGGAATCTCATGGTCTAATTCTTACTGGCTCTTTGATTTTTTTTTTTATTTTTAATTTTTTTTTTTTTAGGTGATGAGTTACAGCCAGCTCTGCTCAGCTCTGGGTGTGAAACAGGAAGACCCAGAGCCCAGTCCCTTGCACAGGAATGTGGTGGAAATTCAGACATTCCTCAGCTCTCCCTCTGGAAAGAGAGCTAAAAGGTGAGTGTAACTCATGGCTGTCAGAGGCTCAGGCTTATCTTCAGAGCCATTCCTCCTCTCTGTACCCTGAGGTTTCATTCTTAAATACAATCAATTTTCTTGTCATTACCTGGACATACCTCTTAAAAGAGCTGGAAAAGAAGGCTTGGCTTTTAACATGTGACCTGTGGATTGTTTTGCCACAGGAGGAGGGAAGACAGCATTCAGGATGACAGGGGCAGCTTTGTGACTACACCCACAGCAGAGCTGTCCTCCCAGGAAGAAAGTCTGCTGGACAACTTTCTGGACTGGAGTTTAGATTCCTGCTCTGGTTATGAAGGTGATCAGGAAAGTGAAGGAGAGAGAGAAGGAGATGGTGAGCGGTTTATTCTCCTTATAAAAAGCAGCCAAGAGGTTTAAACCTGTCTTTTCATCCTTGCTTAAAACTGTTTCTCAGGCACCAGATGCCTGAACTTTCAGCTGAAGACCAGTTAGAAAAACTCTTCCCCTTTCCCTGTGGTTTTAATTGTTAAACTGTCTCAGAGGTATCTATCTGTTGTTTCTCTGCACTGCTTCAGAACATGATGAGGGCTTTTGTAGCTGCTCAGCATTTCAAGGGCTGTTTGTAGTGCCTCAAACATGATGAATGGTCCACTGTGTTAGAAACTAATTAGCTGTTGTTTTTGCTGACTCTCGGCCTGGCTGCTGGTTTTCTAAATAGGTCTTAGTACCTTAGATCTAAGTACTCTTAGATCTAAATAGATCTTAGTCCAAATAGTCTGAGGATGGAGAAGATACTGTGTGAAAAATGGGTGAACTTAGAGGTCTGCCCTCCATGTGTGAGCAGGCAGAAGGTGGACAGTCTTTTGGCTTTGTTCTACTTGCTTCTGTGCCGAGTGCCTGTGTGGTGCTGGATTTGGGCAAACTAACCTTTCTCTCCTCCCCCTCTACAGTGACCAGTCCCAGTGGGATCCTGGATGTGACTGTGCTCTACCTGGACCCTGCAGAGCACTGTGGGCAGGACTCCAGTGACGACGACAGCCCAGCCGGGGACTGGGATGTGCCCATGGCACCCCGGGGGGACACGAAGCTGCCAGGAGAGGATTTCAGCCCAAGGAATCCCAACCCAGAGGGGAGCTCAGGCTACTCCTCTGTCAACAGTGCCAGTCCCACATCTTCTGTTGGAGGCAGCCCTGGAGTTGCCCCCAAACCTACCTCAGCACTGCCCCACGGCAGTGCCATGAACAGGGAGCTGTCCCGGCCCCATGACCTGCACAGGAGGCAAGTCAAGCGAAAAAACATGGCAGAACACACTGAAGAGAGGCTGAACTTGGGCTTCTTAAGCCTCTGATTTCTTCATGCTTTTAACTTTTCCAGGATTCCTGGAAACCACATTTCTGTTGCAGTCATACAGGGATGATAGTGAATATTGTAAATACCTCCAAAACAACCAACCCTCTTCCCCTCAGCCTTGTCTATCCTGTGTTTCTGCAGCTCACATCTGGGCTCGTTCCTCCCTTCACAGCTGCCTTTTTACATGTCCCCTATCGTCTGATCCTCTGCTAAGGTTCTGCTCCCACTATGAAAATTTTTACCCCACTTTTGTCATCCCTCAGTGACAAAAAAGAACTATCCTGTCCCTTGCTTCCTCTGAGGCCTGGCACTATGAAATCAATTGACATAGGTTCTCAAGTTTCTGAATGTAACACTATGCTTGAATTCTTCCACTTGAAAGGCCTTTTCTGAGGTGCTGCCATTTTACTCTGGCCAGGTCTCCCCCTCAGCTTCCCTCTCCTGTCTATGGCATTTGCTGCACTGATACAAGGTTTTTACTGAAAAACCCCAGAGGTAAATGAAGGCTCACTGCAGGTCTGAGCTGCTCTCTTACCTACCTCTCACATGGTTTAAATCTCATTTGCCTCTTCTCTTGTTGCCATGTTTTCCTCATGAAAATCCGTTCTGTGCCTTAACACACAGTGAACATTGCAATACCAAGGTACAAGACTTCCAGGAGGTGTCATTGAAGTTAACACTGGAACTGGACTCCAGGACTGTTTAGAAGTTACTGTGACAGTGGCAACAGTTCAGATACACCCAGTGTAGTGAATGTTTACTGACCGATTTTTTTTTTTTTTTTATAAAATCGTTTTGTTATTAGAGGTGGCTCCTTTTCCTTCCCCTTTCCCTCATTCACTGGCCTGGGGCCTGGAGAACTGCTGGGCTGGTTGGGGATGAGATCAGGTTTAGGTCTGAGTTTTGATGGTTAAGTTGCAGTGGCACTGCCTGGAGGTTATTTACATGAATACAAGGAGCTCAACCACCCTCACAACCCTACAGCAGCCTCAGAAAGGCCTCAAACGTACCAAATAACCAACAGCAGCCTTGCGTGTTTGTCCATAAAATTTATTACAAAACTATGTTCTGCCACTCCAGTTAAAAAAAGAAAAAAGTCCCTGATTTATTTTCCCTGCTCCCTGTGGCTCCACTGCAGCTTTCCAGCTACTGCTTCCCCTGACTTGCCCTGCAGGAGTGTCTTCACATTAACATGGTACAGCAGCACCTCAAACTTCAACACTGGGTCACATTGAAATGGGAAGAAAGCACTTATAAAAATCTCTCTCATTCTAAAACTGGTAAAAGTTAAATATATGTGGGAAAGGCCTCACTGCAGAAAGCTCTGAACTCTTCCTCTGCAAGTTCTCTTGATCTGAAAGAAAAAATAGAAGATTCATCAGTTCAAGTCCTTCCCAGGAAGAGGGAATGGGGTGAGGGAGAGCTGGCTCTGTTTCTGCTGCTGAATGCAGGGACCTTGGCTGATGCAGCCCTGCACTAAAACCAGGTCTGGCTCCCTACCAAGCCTTACTCTTGGAGATGCCTCATGGCCAAAACAGCAGCTGGGCTTGAGAAACACCACTGCCTCAGGGCTGAGGCACTAAAACCAGAGCTACACACTGCTTTCTGAAAGGGAAAAGCAAAAGGTACAGCCCAGAGCCTCAGTTCTCTAAAAAAAGAAAAATTCACCAGATTGCCTGAGTCTGCATTTTGTCACCACCTCCACAGCCCTGCAGACCCTTCAGCCTTTTGTTTATTAACCCTTGCTGCATTTCTTCAAGGACAATTGTTTCCAGAAAAAAAATTGAGGAAACACTGGCTTTGTGTAGCACTGATCTGATCTCAATAGGAATGACATGTCAGGAAGAGCAGGTTGGTGTCACTTGGAGAGCTGTCACAGACCAGGCTGCTCTGTCCTCTCCTGCCCGTGCCACTGCAGGGCACAGGGAGCAAGTGCCAGCTCTGTGCTGCCCTCCCAGCTCCTGGCACTCACCTAGGGCACCATTCGGACATCAATGGAGTCGTAAGCTGAAGCTTTCATCTTTTCCAGTGACCTCCTGAAGAGCTGCCGCAGGGCCCCGTAGTCAGGCTTCTCCTCATACTCCAGAGCCACCACTTGCTCCAGGTAGCTCTGCAGGGCCTCTGCAAGCAAGATGTCACACCTGGAGCAGCACAGCAACTCCAGCTGCCACTTTGGCCACCTGCAGCTCACCCACCCACCCTGGGCAGCTGCAGAGAGGAAAACCAGACCAAGGCTAACATGAAGCTCAAAGACAGGAGCATAGAATTAGAGAATAAAATAGAATCACAAGATGGATTGTGTTGGAAGGGACCTTGAAGCCCATCCAGTTCCAGTTCCAGCCCATCCACCTTCCACTAGCCCAGGTTGCTCCAAGACCCGTCCAACCTGGTCTTGGACACTTCCAGGGATGGGGCAATCACAGCTTCTCTGGACAAGAGAATGGAATGGGGAAATGACCTCTGGCCCCAAATACTGCATTTTTAAACCCACTAGAACACCTGTCCCTTCAGCAAGGCTCATGAAACAGACCATGGGAGGCAGCCCTCCTCGTTTTGCTGTACAGAAAACAAGGAATTTGTTCCCAGCCTGCCAACCAGTCCATGCAACACTTGGTCACCATCTCCACCAGAAACCATCCTGGACCAGCACCCCAGCACAGAGAAGGTTCTGGCTTCAGGTACAGTCAATCCTCCCCCGAGTCCCACAGCCACTGAGAGCAAACACATACCTGGAATGGATCTCTGCCTGAAGCACAGTCGGAGAAGGCATGTCACATCCTCTCTGTACCTGGAATGGCACAGAGTGCTATCAGGGGCCAAGCAGTGGAGCAGGCACCTGAGCACCTGGCTCTGGCAATAGGGACAAGAAAACCCAGAAGGGCTGAATTCAGATGGCCACACTGAATTGAGCAGAACGTGGGGTTCATCAAACACCCTTGGGGCAGGCTCAGCCTTGGGATTTGTCCCATCCCAACAATGTAGTGGGACTGAGGGATTTCAGTCACAAACCCTCCCTCACTGCTTTCTGCTGATTTCCCAAAGGAGCAGATGATTTCTCCTACCTTTCCTTCTGCTCCATCACAGTTTCTACTTTGTCCAGCACATTAGACCAAGGCAAGAAGCCACAGAGCCATTTCAGAAGACAGTAGCCCAGAGATTCCAAGTCACTCCGGCGAGATGGTCCTAATGGGAAGAGACAATTATGAAGGGGCAAAGTAAAGAAATCCAAGAGCTCCATTAGGATGTGGTCTGGGATATCAATACTTTCAGGAGCCTGCTAACTCCCACAGATGAGGAATCACCTTCCAGCCTCTGGAGGAAGATTTGCTGAATGTTGGGAGACAGCAAGTCACATCCCAGGCAGGAGAGGGACCAGCTAATTTGGAATGGGCTGTCCAGGGCAGTGGGAAAGTCCCCATCCCTGAGGGATTTAAAAGCCATGTGGATGTAGCACTTGGGGACATGGGTTAGTGGTGGCCTTGGCAGTGCTGCGTTTACAGTTGGACTCAATGATTTTAAAGGTCTTTTCCAACCAAAATGGCTTTAGGATTTAAATGCCTTTCCAGCTCTCATTGCTTCAAGGTCAGAGCAGAGCCTGCTGCAAATCTGTTTTGGGCAGGGATCCAGCCTGGCTTGAAACAGATCCCTGCTAAGCCAGTATGAAGGGCCCTGTTCTGTACTCCTCAGCCACCACTAGCAGCCAAGGTTCCAGACAGAACAGGAACATCCCTGCTGCAGTCACTGAGTGACCTGGAGAGGCACAGCAGCCCCAAGAGAGGCAGGAGTGAAGTGCCTAAATAGGAACCTGGCTCCTGATGCACATGAATGCCTGGAAAGCAGCAGCAATGCCAGAAGGGAGCCCCAGCTCCAGGAAGCACTGCCAAAGGCACAGCTCCAGGCTGTGTCAGGAGCCCAGACCCACCTGCACCTTTGTGGCTGTCCAGGCTGATGAACTCCACGGTGCCCTCGTGAGGGGTCCTGCTGCCCTCACGCCGAGCCACGTGCTTCCCCCCGGGGCAGTATCGGAATGCAAAGCAATAGCCTGCCAGGGTCACCTGCAGGACAGCAAAAGCTCACACCTGAGCATGTGTGGGGTCAATTCTGCTCAGTCTAGCCCCCAGTCCTGCATCACAGACTGCTCTGCTGCCCTGCCCTGCCCATGGGCCTGGGGGTTGCCCCATCCCATTTCCCAAGCCCACCTCCACTGCCATTCCCTGCCAGCCCTGCTCCTGCTGCCCACCTGTGC
This sequence comes from Xenops minutus, assembly GCA_035221455.1. Taxonomy (NCBI): domain Eukaryota; kingdom Metazoa; phylum Chordata; class Aves; order Passeriformes; family Furnariidae; genus Xenops; species Xenops minutus. The sequence continues at coordinate 993,475 of JAWWEE010000030.1, forward strand.
GAGGTCTGCTGGGTTCAGATAGACGTTCTCAGTAGTGATGTCCCCGTGCACATACTCGTGCTCATGGATGAACTCCAGGCAGTCTAGCTGGGAATAAAGAGAGGGGAGCCTATCAGATCCACACAGGCTCCTGCAGCGCCCTGGCTATCACTGAGCTGGACCCTCCCCAGCTCCCTGCAGCCATGTGGAGGAGCACTGAAAGCACCGTATCTCACAGCCTCTAAGTTCAAACTTTCTCTCATTCTCCTTACCCAAATTCCTTCAAGGTGATAAAATGCACAGAAGATGAAAGATGATACTCAAATTTAAAAGAGGCCTGAGAGATGCTACTTCGAGACCCCAGCCAAGCCCATGGAGCAGCTTTAAAACACCTCTGAAAAATCTGGAAGGACATTACAGTTCTTTTCTGAAAAGGTCTGTTAGGAAGAATTTGCTCTCCACATACCAGCCGGACTGCAATCTGGAAAGCTGCCTTCTCCCTCAGCAGGTTCAAGCCATCACTCAGCACCGACTGAAGAGTTCGCCCCAAGTCAGAGAACACCAAAAACCTACAAAAGAAAAGGGCTTTGCATATGGCAGCACCCACCTGGTTTGGAAAACCTGCAACAGACACTGGTAAAGTGATCCATTAGATCCCACTTCAACTCCAAGTTGACCTAGGCAAATAATTCCTTGATTTTTGATAAGAGAGAACTTCTTACAAAGGAGACAGATGCGCTGGTCTTGTGTTGCCTGAGTCTCCTCTCTGTGTTGTGTAAAGGACCAGAGTAAGGTGTCCCCTGGTCTGAGGGGCAGCAACAGCAAAAGCAACATAAGGACTGAATGAAACTGGACAATGAGGCAAAGCATTTAATAAATGATACAGGAGCAGTGCATATGGTCAGGAGCCCAAGGCACAACGACAACAGGACTAGCAGACAGCAAGGGGAGAGACGGAAAGCTCACAAAAATGGCCCAAGAGCTCAGCTGTGCCCCTTGCAGTCTCCTCACCTGTAGCTGTCTGCATGCAGTCCAAAGCCAACGCAATTGGGGATGCCCAGCAAAGGCACAGAGTGCCACTTCTTCCACTTCTCCACTGCAGGGGGAGAGAACAGGACACAGGGCAGCAGATGCTGCTGAGGAGCTCCAGGAGGAAGGAGGAGCTCAGTCAGGGACACTCCTCCTCTGAAGGATTGCCCTGCCCTGGGCAGCTGACAGCTAGAAGCCTCTCTCATCCTGATTCTGTCCCCAGAATTGCAGCCTGATATGTGGGGGCATTGACATGTCAATGCACATAGCACTGCAGAGCAAGAATGGGACAGGGAGGATGCTGGGAATACCAGAGCAAGCTAAGGAGTTGCTAAAGGGCTAGGGAAAACAAGGAGAGGGCAGGCAGAGGGGGATGGAGAAGCAGTTTTTTGCCGTCCTCCCAAAAGTGCAGGTTTGACATTAATTTGACATTAATTCCTCCATCACCCCTGCCCACCTTCTCTGTGCAGCTTTGCTCTTGTTCAAATTTTGGGGTCAATGGAGTCAATACCAGAGAGCAGCTGACAGAACCGCCCATGGAAGGGCACAGGAGAGAGAGGGAGCCAAGGTGGGTCAGGCTGCAGGGCTGGACAGCTCCCAGGGGCATCAAGGCAAGAGTGGATAGAGCAAGAAAGCTTCAAAATGCCAATACTGCTGTGTCCTACAGCACACACCGCTGGGAGAGCTGGCTCTTGACTGATCTCCTCAGCACTAACCGAGCAGGGAATGAGTTTGTCCTATCCTGGCCTTCTGAGAGACTCACAGAACTGATGAGAGAGAGATGCCAGTTTCCTTAGTCCCTGCTCTCCCAAGAAGCACCAACCTGTGCCTGCTTTGGCAGCTCGCTGGAAGAAATTCTGTTCATTGTAGATCCTCCCATCTTTAGCATCCTAAAGGGAACAGGAAGGGGGAGCATTACTTGAGCCACACACATCCTGCTGGAAAGGGCAACTTGGGCAAGATTGCTACAGGGCCTTTACTAATCATTTCAAGGAAAACAACAACCCCCCTAAAAACCATTAACGTAGCTGAGAACAGAGCTCAGGTGTTTGGTTCACTATTTAAAGCTGCCCTAACAACCATATAAACTCTGAGCATCAGCACAGAACAGGGGAGTGGCCTTTCCAGCAGTCCCATTTACAGCTGTCTGGGGGCTAAGGACAGTCAGGCACTGCAGCCCATCTGGCAGTCTGGAGTGAGCTCTAAAGGGAGCCAGAGGTGACCTTCTTAGTCACAGCAGGGACAAGGGCATTTCTGCAAACAGGCAAGTCTCAACAGAAAGCTGGTACACTTCATTCTAGCTGTCAGAAAGTGAGATAAGTTAAAATGTCTCTATTTGTGGTATTTAAGATACTGGTGTCATCAAGTGACCTCAAATGCACATAGTTTATAGTCAATATGAATCTGTTTGCCTACACACATGTAGATAGTCAACACACTATCTCAGGGCAGCTGCTATCATGCACAGGAGGAAGCAGCAGTGTTATACTCCAGCTGGCTTTGATACCAAACTGGAGGATCAGCAGACTATAGAGACCACATCCCAGAGGATATTTCACTCTGCACCTCGTCTGGTGAGCGCAACTGAGCCACCAAACCCCAGAGTCAAAATGCTCTCATGTGCTTTATCACACTCCACAGTGCTCTGCAACCACAAGGGGTGGGCTGTGGCATCAGCAGACTACCAAGCAGCCAAAAGGTGCAAAACAGAGGAGTTGTATTGCCTACAGAAGTGATTACAATTTCCCTCCTATTGGTTTTAGTTTTGTGGCACTTAGCTGTCTTCCCTCATCCACACTGTATTCCCTCTCCATCCTTACATGTCTCCTCTGACAAAAGGCAGAGGGATGATTCAAGTGCCTGCAAGAGCCCCATAGCACTGGCCCTCCTGCAGACCAGCAAAGCCCAAGAGCCACAGCAGACAAGAACAGTCTTTCTGCTCTGGTTTGTGAGCTATTGAAAATCAATCCACTGAATTTCCACCACAGAACAGCTATTACTGAAAATAACACATTTCTGGAGAACCCAAGGTATTGATAAGTGCCTAGAAAGCTGGATCGGAACTCCAACTACAATTCCTGTTTGATTTAAAAGTGCTCTGGCTTCATGGAGTGTCTCCTTGCTGGCTCATCATACTGCCTCAGCACAGCACCAAATTCCAACCTCTCCAGTTTCCCCAGACCTCACCACCCAATTCAGTTCTGGAGGTCACTGAACGTGGTAGATGAAAGCAGCAACTTTCTGTGATTAAGGCTTTTGGGTTATTTTAATCCTATCTATTTCTGTAACATCCTTAGTGGAAGAGCCAACTTCTACAGAACTCCAAGCATGATACCCTCAGGTTACATCCATCCCCTGAGCTACAAGGGGCCTCTGTGACCATTCCTTCCAAATTCCTTGGACACTCCCAGCCAAACAGGTCGGGACACACTACTCTATGCACTATTCCTTACCCAAATAGATCAAAACTCACAAGTTTGAGGGAGTAGCTTTGCTTTTGAGGACAGGTTCCAGATGCTGACTGCGCTGTGGAAGGATGGAACAGATGTGGTTACAGGAGCATGGAAAAGAGGTTCTGCATCATTAAATGCAGCCTGTGCAGCTGGATTTACTCATCATCTGCTTCTTACACTTGGGCTTTGCAAAGCATCCTCTGTGATAGTGCCTTCCCAGATCACTACAAAATAATTCTTACCTTGCTCCAGGAGCTCAGCACCCTGACATGCTGCAAGTGCAGTTCTGCTTAAGTCACAGAAGCATCTGGGCATGGTTACAGTAGTGGGGGACTTTGAGGGGTATGTAAAGAACAGATCATTAGTGGAATCTCAAAGGCACCCCCAAGTTCATTTGCTGAGCATTCCCTCCAGCTCACTCTGTGGTCTGATAAGTGTGTAAGAGATGCCAAAGTCCCTCTCCTCTGTATGGATGCTAGAGTTGTATGTGGCCTCCCTTCTCCAAAAAGATTTGCACCCATGACTTGGCCTCGGGGCAGTTCCTCTTCTGCTCTTAGACCAAGTGCTATACACAGGTCACCCAAACCTTTTATCTACAAAAACACCCTCCACTATTAATTTTCACTTGTATGACATCTTTTTAAAGACAGATAGATGCTCAGACTTTGTCATACAACAGTTTAAGTAATGAAAAAGAAAGTAAAGCCAAATATCAGGCAAAACTTGGTAATGGAGGAAATTCCCCCTGTGCAGTTTCCACATTAACAACACAAAATATGATCGAAAACTCCCCTTTGGAAGTGTACAACTAGACTGGAGAGAAAAGATCAGCAGTCACTAAATGGCTGAGGAGCAGCCCACATGACAGAGCTGCTACCTTTGAGCCCCCAAAGCAGGCTGAGAATACAGAACTGACATTTAGTGAATTCTGACACCACCTACAAAACAGGCCTCCGGCACAGTGCTGCCAGCAATTACATTTTGGACCTAAAAAAACAGAGAGAGGAAGTGTGGCCCCAAATGATGGGCATTTCCTTGTAACAGAGCAGCCTGGCCTCGGCTCGGTCTTGTATCAAGGGGCAGAATCACTGATGGGCGGATGCTCAGCGAGGGAATGTCCTGGAGCTATATCAGTGCAGGGTTAGGGTGGATCTCAGGAAAAGGGTCTTCCCCCAGAGGGTGGTTGGGCACTGACCAGGCTCCCCAGGGCAGTGGGCACAGCCCCAGGGCTGCCAGAGCTCCAGGAGTGTTTGGACAATGCTCCAGGGTTGTCCAGACAGGGTGGGACTGTTGGGGTGTCTGTGCAGAGCCAGGGGTTGGACTGAGTGGTCCCTGTGGGTCCCTTTCCACTCCGGACACTCTATGAATGCTGGACCCTGCAGGCCTGTGGGTCGCTGTCATCCCAGCCGACACCCCAGTGTCCCCCCAGTGTCCCCCCCTCTGCCGTTCTGGGGCTCTAGAGACGCCCCGACCACACGGCCGGGGACAGGCTCCCCCTCCCCGCCCCTCGCACCTTCGTACACCAGCCCGCAGCCGCCCTGCTCCCGCAGCCGGCCCAGCCGCCACGACCGCCCGCCCTGGTCGGCCAGCACCGTGCCGGGCGGCAGCGGCGCGGCCGGGCCGGGCCGGGGCCTGCGGGGCGAGCGGGGCGAGCGGGGCGCGGGCCGGG
>JAWWEE010000030.1:999055-1043687 GCA_035221455.1 Xenops minutus
GGACACCACGGTTCTTGGGAGGGCTCTGGGGGGACACCAGGGTTCTGGAGGGGGCTCTTGGGGGGACACCAGGGTTCTGGGGGGGGCTCTTGGGGGGACACCAGGGTTCTGGGGCCTCTGAGGGGACACCAGGGTTCAGGAGGGGCTCTGGGGGGACACCAGGGTTCGGGAGGGGCTCTGGGGGGACACCAGGGTTTGGGGGGCTCTCAGGGGACACCAGGGTTTGGGGGGCTCACGGCAGTCCCACGGCCCATGGGCTCTCCCCAGCCATGCCGAGGAGGTCAGGCCACCCAGGCCGGAGCTGGGGAAGGGGACAGGAATGGAGCCGCCCTGGAGGGGCCGGCAGAGCCCCGGGGGTCCCCCCAAGCCAGGTGTTTGCTCGTTACTTCAGAAAGGACACCAGAAACTGCGCAGACACTGCCTGGGGACAGTGGGACAGGCACTCACAGGTTAATGAGTGCAGGAGTTAATGTGTGGCACAGGGCTGGGACCAGTAACCATACTCAGTGTATGCCTCTGTATCCCTTCCCTTATGTACATTCTACACCTATAAACCTCAGGCAAGCACCAACCTATTTCTATAAAAGAGTCGTGGGTGGACTTAAACTTTTCCCTTAGAATGGGCTGAGGCCGGGGTTTGCCTGAGGAAGGTGCCAGACAAGGGGTAGCAGGGGCAGTGGGGACTGGAGTTTCCTGTCCCATCTCACATGTAACAATACTGTTTTTCAAAGCCTGTCCCAGTGAGCCATCGAACACCACAGTGTGGGGTGTGAGCAGGAGTGAGAGGGGTCTGGACAGTGACTGCTTGTACCACAAAGAGCTGAGTAGAGCAGCTGCTCCCACCAAAGCTTAGTGGGAAGCTGGAGGGAGCAGCAGTGGCAGACAGCAGGAAATAACACCTGGGATATGACCCCCTGACTGAGCCCACCATGAAGCTCCAGGGCTCGGAAGAGGCATCTCCAGATGTCCTGCTGTGCACTGGTCACCCCTTCCCAATTGCTCCAAGTGCTGGGGTGTTTTCCTAACATTGACTAAGCACACAACAAAAGTCTCAGCAAAGCCAGAACTCTGCCAAATTACTCTGGGACACCTGACATGTTTTCAGATTGGTTTCTGCAGCCTGTTGCTGGGATTGTTTTGAAGCACCTGGATACTGTCAGAAGAAACAGGGCAGGCTGGAGGGGTTCAGTCTGTAGGTGTTCTTCCATTGCTCCCCCTATGTCCATTGGCACACTGTGCTCCACAGTCACTCTTTTCTTTCCTCTGGCATTGCAGGTGGCAGCAGGGCTGTGCTGAATTGCCTCATCTTCACTGCTACCCCTTCCACAAACTCTTCAATTCTAGTTATTCCCACATCCCATGCAGGTACTGATGTAATTCCTTTGTTAACCCCCTCAGAATTTTGACAGAATAGAAGTGGCCCTTCATTAGATTGGTTTGAATTTACCTTTACAGGCTGGTGGGTGGTGTTTTTTATTTCCCCTAATTCTTCAATCAAGATCATTGTCCCAAAGTTCTCTGCAGTGACTGGTGGCTCAGCTGGGAATGCCTTGGACCAGCAGTTAAGCCTTGCAGTTAGCATTTTATCTTTTTTTAACTTTTCAAAGCTGTTAATTCATGATCATAGCTCTGTAATTTCATTGGTGGTTGCCTAGGGAATGAACAGTAATCATGACCTGATTACATTCAATTTGGGCAGAGAAGAATCCGTTCAGTAAACAGAAATACAAGGTGCTTTAAAAAGTCAAACCCCACAATGACAAGAAAAAACGTGGAAAAAACAGTGATAGGAAAAGGCAGACAAAATTGTGGAAAAATCCTTAGGACTTATTTCAAGAGTCACCAAGCCAGCATCAGAGAAAAACACCCACCCTACTTCAGTGGTGGATTGAAACTAATAATTAGCAATAAAACAATAAATGGATGAAAAGGGAAATAATTAACAATTTTCTCAATTTTGTAACTGGTAATTTGCATCAGCAGGGTGAGCTGGGTGCCTGCAGTCACTCCATAAGGAATGGTGTCTGTGGCATTGCACCTCCCATCTGGTCTCAGCAGGAATTTGCTTCCTCTTTCCTGACTCGGGCATTGAAAACCAGCCAGGATTTTGGGCTGCAGAGGGGTCTGGTTCCTGGAGAACCTCTGGAGAGCAGGATGGAGCAGATCCTGAGGTCAAACTCAAGTGCTTTGAACCTTCAGGCTCTCAATTCCCATGTGAGCATGTGAGGAGCCCAGAGGTGCTCAGGTACTGCTGGTGTCCCAGAGGGCTGTCAGGGTATCCAGGAGGGGGGAAGGAATTGGGAAGCACCTGGGGCTGGTCCCAGGCTCTGGGCCCCAGGTAAGTGCCATGAGGCTGGGATGCCCAGCACAGCCTCAGCAGGGTAAGACCATGGTGGGGAGACCTCGGCCCACTCAAAGGCTGAGTCAATAAGGGATCTTATTCTTGTCCTCTTCAGCCAGGAGTGAGCTGGGAGCATCCTGGACTTTCCACAGCCCCAGCAAAACAACTCTCCCTGTTTCCTTTGGATCCATTTCCATGGCAGATCCCCCCAGCAGGGGCAGTCTCCCACAGCGTGCTCATGCAGCATTTGAGAAGTGCTTCCTGTTGGTCTGAGCCAGCTCCAGCCCGGTGTAGTTCCTTGCGGCTCTGCCCTAGGGAATGAAAATACTTTTGTTTCCCACTCAGTGACCCCTTACAGGCCCCTTCCCTGCTACAATGTGAGTGCACCCAGCCTGTCTCCCACTGATAATACACCTTAATGTCCTGAAGAGCTTTCAGAAATTTTGCCCAAGCTTTGCAAAAACTCTTGTTTATATTTGATCTGATCCACCATTATTTACAATTCATGTCATTCTAGAAAGACTTCCCTCCTCCAACCCGTGCCAGATGTTGCCTCAGCATGACATGTTCTTTCATACATGTTGTAATGCCATGTTTTCTTCCATCTTCCAGAATATTTGATTGGTACCAAAGCCAGGTTTAAGAGCCCAGTGTTTCCTGGATCCTGTGGAGCCCTTCCTAGAAATCAGCATGGCCTTTGCTACTTCCCCTCTGGTGCTGGGAAAGTGGGGGACCTGCCACCTGTGTCCTGTTGCAGGGTATGCCCTGAGCACGTGCCAGCCCAGTGGGTTTCCAGTGGAATTCCCACTTCTGATGCGTTTGCAAAAATACACTGCTGTTATTCTTTATGTGGTACGTGAATTACACTCAAAATGTATTTTCATCTGTGTTAATGCAGTTTTTTGCTCCTGGAGAGTTTGCATCTTGCTGTTGTCCTGGTTTGAAATAGAAAATGCTAGTTTTTGTAGAATTTTTATTTTATTCCATTTTAGTTTTACTATTTTTTGTGTTTTGGCCACTTTGCTTTCCTGTTAAACCATCCTTCTGCTGATTCACGATGGTATTTATTGCATTAGGATCTGTTCTGTAGGAGCCACACATCCACACAGCCCAGACAATGTCTCCCTGTTGTTTACAAGTATCTTCCTCCATATTTGAATCACAGAATCACGGAAGGTTTGGCTTGGAAGGGACCTCAAAACTCATCCTGTTCCACCCCCTGCCATGGGCAAGAACACCTTCCACTAGCCCAGGTTGCTCCAAGCCCCGTCCAACCTGGCCTTGGACATGTCCAGGGATGGGGCAGCCACAGCTTCTCTGGGTAACCTCTGCCAGGGCTTGCCCACCCTCACAGGGAAGGATGATTTCCCACTCCACTGCCCACTCACCTCACCCACTGTCCTTCACTGAACCCTCCCACAATGGTTTCATTTCAAGGGCTGGCACCCCAGCTGTTTTTCTTTAGCTAGAGCTCGTCTTTCCTGAAGATGCTCCCTCTATCCCCAAAGTTTCTTCAGTTTATTTCTGTACTGAAATCCAACTCCCATAGTCAGCAATCTGCCTGCCCTCACTGAGCAGCAGCACTGCCTGCCCTGCTCCAGCTTCCTCTAGAGCAGTGGCTTAGGGGAATTTTTAACTCTCTCTTGGTCTTGGAAGAGAGAAACATAATTTTTTAAGAATGGACCTACTTCCCTGTGGCCTTTGAGTGCTGAGGGTGGTCTCATAGAATCAATATCCTGAGTTGGAAGGGACCCACAAGGATCGTTGTGTCCAACTCAGGACCATTGTGTCCAACTCTCGGTCTGTGCTGCTGTGCCCTCCAGGAAAGTGCAGGCAGCTGGGGTGGCAACAAAGATCCCTATCTCCTCCCTACAGGAGTTACCTTGGTGCCAGCTCAGTCATGCCTCCCTTAACTCACCCTGGCATCCCAGCAAGCTGCCAGCAGCCTGAACACCTGACTTATTGGATTTAGGTGCTGGCAGAGATCTTTAAGCTTGACGGAGGACCCGAAGCTGCCCGTTCTTCAAACTCTTAATGAAATGAGGCTGTTCCTTTGCATTTACACCCCTCTTGGATCCTGAAGCGAAGTGATGCCACTTGGGCAGCCATGATACAGTCCCGAAGAGGCCTCAGGAGCCTTTCAGCTCCAAACTGCCAGTTGCAATCCAGCAGCTGTAAGAGGTCCTGGTTGTTGGCACACCTGTGGGAAGTGGCCCTGGGGACTGCAGCTGCCTTGGGCAGTGCAGGTAGAGCCTGTCTGTGTGTCCCAGCCCATGCTGCCTCCCCAGCTCTGTCCTCCACCACTCTGACCACAGCCCTTGGCAAGTCTGGGGAAGCAGAAGGTGCTGGATCTGCTTCCCCACTTTCATGGGATCCATCATTCCAGAATTTCCCTCCTGGGTGGTGGCGCTCAAGGGTAAAAAATGTCAGTCCCAGGATTGCACCATCCAGCACTGCAGCAATATTAAGAGTGGGAAGAAACTAGGCGAAGGTGGGAAAGGCTCTAAGCAGAAGTCAGTGTGTTTGTCCCTGGCCTGTTGGTCACAGGATGTAGTGTCCAGGGAAGCCCTCTCTGCACGTCCCTGAGCTGGGGAGGAAGGTGCCACCAGGCATCAGGGGGAGTGTTCCCTGCCCATGCTCCTCCTCCCTCACAGGCAGCAGCAGGAGGCTGGGATGGAGGGCAAGGAGCAATGCAGAGGTGGTGGCACAAGGCCAGTAGTGAACCTTAGCCAAAGTGCTTGCCCAGATACTGCCCAGCGTGGCAGGGCTGTGAGGAGAGCAGAGGAACTGAAGGAGGAATTATTTAGGAAAGTTCCTCTTCCCAACATCTGCATTTGGTCACTGGTTGAGACATGAGGAGCCAGCGCACCCTGTGCTGTGTCCACACTGGTGTGGCTGCCCTGGGGACTCACCAGCTCATCCCCTCACAGCACCTCTGCCAATCTGTCCTTCACTTTGGGGGTTTTGTGGATGGGAAAGGGGAGGCATTGCCTCGATGGACAGATAAGATGTTTTCCTGAGCCAGCCAGCACCTTTAAAACAGGTTAAACCCTGAAGCCAGGTACAGAGCAGACAGGGCTGAGGTTTCTGATCCCAGACAGTCTGAAATAGCAGAATGGATGTCCCCACTGGGGCTACCCTTTGGGAATAACCCCATGGGAGGTGGGGGTGACAACAGCCAACAAGGGAAGGTGTTGGAGTACAGCTTGAGCCATGATCTCAGGGACACAGACGCCAGCAGTAGGCAGCATGAGCGGGATTGGCACAGGGGCTGGTTCCTCCTTCCGGGGGCTGATGTGAGAGCTCAGAGAGAGGCATCCCCCAGACAAGCCTTAGGAAGTGTTGAGCTCACTTGCTGTTTGATCTCTGCTGCCTGATCCCTCACTGCCTGATCCCCACTGCCCTTTTCTGGAAGTGTCCCACTATTTCTCCTGTGCCCCTGCTCAGTCTCCTGCACACTCCCAGTCTTGGGTGTGAAATGAGTCGTTGCGATGCCACTGCACCTCATTGCAACATCTTCAATCCTCTGTTCTAGGAGCCATGAGGAGCCTGTAAATACTTTCTTTGGCAAGATTTTTGTTTTGATCTAATGGCTCAGCTTCCTTCAAAGGCAGGCACAAAGAGGCAGTGCATGAGGCAACAGGGAAGGTCACAGGGAGAACTGAGGTAGCTGTAATTGGGGAGGATCAAACTCAGGCTCCAGCAGGGGTGTGGATGGGTGGCTCAGCCCAGGTTGCCATGAGGCTCTGGCATGTCACCACAGGCACTCACTGTCCCAGATCCTCCCCAGGCCCACAGTTACCTGTGAGTTCTCAGCTGGCTGCTAGCATCATCTAAGACAGGGCCAGAGACCCTGGGCTGGCACAGATCCAGGGTGAGATCTCCACTTTGCCGTTCCTGTGGCAGTCACAGCAGGATGCTGTGCACCACGGTGACATGGGATGGGGGAAGGCAAATGGTGAGAGGACGGGCCCTCAGCCAGGCCACGCTCAGAGGGAAGGCATGTGCCGTCCCCACGCCCGGCCAGCCTGCATCATCCCCATGTCAAAGCACACATGTGGCTCTGCTGAGGGACAACAACTTGCTAAGCTGGGGTGGTTCCTGCCCCCGAGCCCCATAATGAGCTTTGCTGGGTGCTACTAAGGAGATGAGTGTGAGCAGGGAAGCTTTGCTGTGGTGTGGTGGCTGCTCGGTCACCCTGGGCAGACGGGCTCCAGCTCTGCAGGTGTCTGTGGAACGAGCTGTGGGAATACAGGGCCACAGCTCCAGGCTGTGGCTCTGCTGATGGGCACCGAATCCGTCCATGTCCCAATGCAGCCCAGTGGGAGATGGGACCTGAGCAGGTGCCAGGCAGTGAGAACTTCTATTGCAGCCCCCTGTCCAGGGCCAGACTCACAGCTGTGACTTGTTCCAGGTGCCACAGGAAGCCAAAGCTCAGTTTGGGCCATCAGCAGGACCGAAGCCACTGGGGTGGGGAGCAGGATGTCCCCACCCAGATCGATGTGTCCCGGCAGTCATGGGGTGTTACTCTGTTCACATGTGCCTATTTTTAATACCAATGTTGCTGATTCCTGCTCCTTTACCCAGACAGCTTCACCCATGCCCTAGTTCTCGGTTCATTTCCTCCTCTCCCAGGGCCAAGTGAGTGGCTTCGAACCCCAAGATGAAACGATCAGAGGGCAATGCTGTCTCCAAAGCAGTCACACTCTAAGCCATCACTGCAGCGTCCAGCTAAACGGAGAGCTCCCAAAATTATAGCATCATAGAATTATTGAATTATTTAGGTTGAAAAAGCCCTTTAGAATCATCACATCCAACTGTTCCCACAGCACTGCCAAGGCCACCAGTAAATCTTGTCCCACAGCTACATGATTTTTGAACACTTCCAGGGACTCCATACTTCCCTGGGCTGCCTCTTCCAATGCCTGAACTCCATTGCTTTTCTTTATTATATGGAAAAAAACAGTGGCTGGGGACTGCCCTGCTCCCCTGCCTGCCATGGCCGGGGGGGAGTGAGTGTCACCAGAGCACCCCAAATCCCCCCCAGCACCTCCCAGCACTAGGCAGCTGCCCGAGGGGCACCCCATGCCCCGTGTTCACAGAGCAGAGCTGCCTCAAGCCGTGGCCGTCATTGCCCCCCTCCCCTCTCCCCATCCTCTCCTTCCTCCTTCCTCTCCCGCACTGTGCAAACTTTCCCCTCTTTGGTGTTCCCAGCACCAGGAGCTCCTTCTGCCAACTTGGCAGCCGGCAGCGGGAGCAGGCAGGGCTGGGCAGGGCCATCGGGCACCGCGACCCCGCTCCGGTGCCGGCACTTTCATCCTTATCTGCAACGTTCCGCCCGGCCCCTGGAGTGGCCCGGGAGCGCCGCGTTCCCACGCACGGGAGCTGCGTCTGCTCCCAAAAACCAGGGCACCGGGGCAGGGCCCGGCCGGGAATGGGGTGGGCAGGCAGAGGGACACAGCAGCGCTGCCCCTGCTCCGGGAACCGCTCACACCTGCAGCCCCCGACTGCGGACACACAGAGCCCTTGCACACACGCAGCCAGGTCCTACACACACAGGCACACACATACACGGAGCCCCTACGCGCATACACACCCCCTACACACACACACACACACACACACAGAGCCCCTGCACACACACAGCCAGGTCCTACACACACATACACAGAGCCCCTACATGTGCGCACACACACACCCTACACACACACACACACACACGGAGCCCTTGCACACAGACAGCCAGGTCCTACACACAGACACACAGAGCCCCTACATGCGCGCGCACACACACACACACACACAGCCCCTGCACACCCATGGGCCCTGCACACCCATGCGCCCCTTCCACACTCAGGCAGTGCACATGTGAACATGTCCCATACCTGTGCACATGTGCATGCCTGGTGCACACACAGCTGTGCAATGCCCTGCACACATGTATGGGCATACATGCAGTGCCCATGGGTGTCTACACACACACACACACAAAGAATTCACACGAGTGATGTGTACACACACCCCTTAGCGCACACACTCTCAGACACGTGTGCACTCACAGTAACACACACATATGATGCACACACACGTGCACATACACACAAGGCACAATGTAGACATAGAGACTCATACGGTGGCATGTGCACACACAGGGTCACACACACAGTGAAACACACACGTGTGCATGCACACATACCCAGTCTCAACCACTCACAGAGACACATCTGCACTCACACACATATGTTGACATACACAGAGCATGATGCACACTTACATACATACACACACACACAGAGCCATACATTCACACTTACACACACACACACAGTCACATACACAGACGCACACACTCACACTCTCACACACACACACACACACTCACTCACACACTCTCACACACATTCACATTCCAAATCCCGCTCCCACCCCGCCGGTGCCGCCGCTCCCGCCCCGCTCCCGGCGCGTGCGCGGTGCGGGCGGTCCCGCGGCGGGGCGGGCGGGGCCGGAGGAGCCGCAGCCGCAGCCGGAGCCGCCCGGCCCGGTGAGTGAGCGGGGGGAGCTGGGCGGGGGGTTTTGTGGGCAGGGGGGGGCCATGAGTATGGGGGGCCATGGGTATGGGGGGCCATGGCAGCGGCGGTGATGGCACCGGGCGGGGGGGCCCGGCTTGGCCCCGCCCGGGGCTGCGGCAGCACCGGGGCCTGGGCCCGGCTCCTCCCGCTGCCGCCTCCGCGCTCCGGCCCGGGCCCGGCCTGCGGGTCGTGGTCCCCGGGGCCGCGGGAGGGAGGGAGGCGCCCCCCGCGATCCCCGGGATGCTCCGCCGCCATCCCCGGGGACCCGGCCAGCCCTCGGGGGGCTGCGGGCACCGAGGGCACCGGGCCGGGCAGGGGCCGACCCCCGGCGAGAGAAAGGGTTGCATGACAAGGAGGAGATGGAGGGGCTAGAGCGTGTGCAGGGAAAGGGAGGGAGCTGGGAAGGGACTGGAGCAGCAGGAGCAGCTGAGGGAGCTGGGGGGGCTCAGCCTGGAGAAGAGGAGGCTCAGGGGAGACCTTCTGGCTCTGCAACTGCCTGACAGGAGCGGGGAGCCGGGGCGGGGGTCGGGCTCTGCTCCCAGGGAACAGGGACAGGATGAGAGGGAACGGCCTCTTGATCCAGGGGTAGTTCAGGTTGGATATTGCAAAAATTCTTTCATGGAAAGGGTGGTCAGGCCCTGGCACAGTTGTCCAGGGCAGTGGTGGAGTCACTGTCCCTGGACGGGTTTAGAAGACAAGTAGAAGGGATCTCCCCTCTGTGGGCAGGGACATGAGAAACCCACTTGTTCTTTTGTGAAATCCTTGAGGCCACTGAATTTGGAGAGTTTGTTTTTTTACGAGCAACAGCAAACTTGCTGGGCAAACCAGCGACAGTTTTCCTAAGGCAGAGGGTTTGACCATCTCTTGCAGCAGCTTTGTTCCCCCTCCTCTGCTGCTGCCCCAGCACCAAGCCTGGTACAGACACAGCCCTGGAGCCTGTCAGGCTCCCTGTGCCCACTGACCCCCACTGTGCCCCACAGCAGGGCAGCAGCCCACAAACCAACCCCTCATTCTGCAAACAGGACCCACCCCCAGCACTGTTTGTGTTTACTTCTTTATTTCAAGGCCTGAAGTTCCTGTCTGGGGAAAAACTGGATCTGTAGGGCACTGAATGTTAGTTTTGCAGAGGGCTGTGAGGTCACCAGGTGCTTGGTCCCTGCAGCACACAGCACCTCGCTGGGCTTGCAGCCTCCTAGAAAGTTTTATTGCTGTTTGCACAACCAAGGTGAGGCTTTTATAGTCTGGCTGCATTGTGACTCCCACATTTCTGTGAACAGTGAGAGGGAGAAAACGCCCCAGCACAGAGTGGCTGCTCTGGTGGCTGCCAGCCCCGTTGTTCATTGCAGGACCGGGGACTTTCTGGATGCACCAGCATCAGAAATCACTTGCTCTGCCTGAAAACGCTGGCCATAAAAAGTCTTTCCCTGCCACGGCTGCTCATGGTTTTAATTTCCAGCACAAACACTGCAGGGAACAGAGAGGCATTTCCTGCTCCGGTGGCAGGGTAGAAAACCTCCGGGGACTGACAGCCCTCGGAGGTGTGTGATGCCACCAACCCGGGCACCGCATGGTCCTCGCACGTCCGTGGAGGTGGAGGCACCTGGCAGGGTGTGCAGCTCATCTGCTGGGGCTGACCCGGCGCCTCTGCAAACTGGCAGGGGGAAACGCTGGTTTTATATAAAAAAAGGCAATGTCTGCCATTTCCAGGGCTCGTTTCTATGGGAACAGGACATCAGAAGAGCAGAGATGCAGTGTGTGCTCTAAAATAACTGCCAGCTCCTGGGAGCACGTGGCCTTTGCTCGGCTCGCTCAGACCTTTCCGCTGAGACGGCGGCCGGGCATGGCCAGCTCCTGGCCTGGAAGTGGGTCAGGAGGTGGGAGGGATGCTGTGGCCTTGATCCCTGCCGATCCTCAGCCTGTCCTCATCTAAATCCACCGTCAGGAGAGCTCCGGTCTGGGCTGGCAGCTGGTGCCACCACGTTATCCGGCACAGCTCGGCGCTGCGGCAGGGGCTGCTGGGGACCAGGTGGTGAGGACCAGTCTGGTATCTGCTCATGCAGGCTGTGGGCAGGCAGGAGGTTCTCCTTCCTCCCTGACCTCCCTGGGGTGGCCATTGCGAGTCCACACTCATTTGTTTAGGAGAACTTTCCTCCTGCCATGGTCGGGCACAGTGAGCAGGGTATTTCCAGCGAAGGGGAGAGGAACTGGATTCTTCTTCCAGAAACTGGTGGTGGTTGTCTCTCTCTTCCCTCAGATCTTTGTCTGTGCCTCTTGCTGGGAAATTCAGTCTTATCTCATAGTGCTGAGGTCAGGATGGAGCATCTCTGGAGGGTTCAACTTGATCTGCTGCCATGTGTCCTCCTCCAGGGCACCTCAGTGCCTCAGAGGTTATCGTCAGCCATAGGTGCACAGCCCTCCTTTCCTGCTGAAGGTGGTCCCAGACATGGACCCTCATCCCTGCCTGAGGTGCCTCTGGTCATGGGCATCAGGGCTGATCCAGCCAAGACCTTCCAAAACAAGTTTTCTCTTCTGGGTTGAAAAAAAGTCATTCCTGTGGATGCCCAGAGCCTAGAAAACCATTTTTACTCTCAAATCTGGTAAGAGTAGCCTTGTTGTAACTGAGCTGCTTCCTCCTCTCATCCTCCAGGAAGTGAAAGGTCCAGAGCGGGTTTTCTCAGAACACTTAAAAACTTGGAAAACATTTACTGGCAATAATGGGGTTTTCTGTCTTTGCGGAGTGTTTGTGTTACCCAAGAGCTGCTTGACATTTTCCCAGTGAAGTACCAGCCCTGACGGCAGCGTAAGACCCATGGGGGCTGTCGGGGGTGGGGGCAGGCTCTGAGGGTGTGGTGGAGTGAGCAGGAATTGGTAGCTCTGTGAGGAGCCAGCTCCAGCCTAATGTGCCACATTCATCCTCTTTGAAGTGAGCCAAAACTTTGATTCCCTTGGTTTGCTCGGGATTTCCTTCACGGAGGTGTGTGAGGAAGGTTTCTGTTTCTGGGGAGCTCATTTAGAGGTGTTTCAGATGCTGCTGTGTGGGCTGTGTGTATGTGGGGGGCTGGGGGACTTGCTAAGGGATTCTGTGGCAGAGTGGGCAGTTCTGCTTGGCCACGTGTGGGCCAGAGGTCAGCTGGAAACATGGTGGTTTGTGATGAGCTTGAAGGCATTTAAGCCTTTGCCAAGTCCCTTTTGCTATTCCTTTCCCACTGTGAAGGTTCTGATGGACTTTTCTGGGCTGCAGCAGATCTCTTCTGCTACCTCGGACATGGATACCCCTGCTGTTGTGGGAATCTGTCTTCTGCACGTGGAGTGGCAAAGAGAAGGGTTTTTTTTGTGCTCTGAGAAGATGCCTGGATTTAGGGTTGGGGCTGGGAAAATGCATGCCAAGGCAGGAGAGGGCTCGAGGAGCTGGTGGCAGAGGGCAGGTGAGGTAGTTGGGTGTTGCTGTGTCCAGAGCCCTCCGTGAGTATCAGCCTGCTCTCCATGGAGTGGAGCTCTGCTCTCCTTGTGCATTCACTGTCACCACTCCAGGAGCTGAGGCTGGGGCTAGGTCACCAACCTCTCCTTCCCTTGGCACCAGAAAATCCCTGCTGAGGTTGGTGGATGGGTGCTGGCTGCATCCAGGGAGCCAATACCATCCCAAAGAGGGAAAATGTGCTGTGGAGCATTAGCCAGGGTGGTGCCGGTGGGTTACATGTCTATCCTTGTTCCTATGGCAGCTTTCAGTGCTGCAGACTTTGGAAGGGATCCCAGCAGGTGCCCACTCCGTGGGTGCTGCTGTGATCTGTGTTGGCCCTGTTGGAATTTGCCTTGTTTAGAGGCTGGGGATGCTCAGTGGGGACTACCCCGTGTCCAGCACCACAGGCAGGGGGCTCTGAGAGGGCCAGGGCTGCTCCTTCCTTCTGAAATCCCAGCCTGTCTCCCAGTGGGACAGCTGTGCTCTGTCAGGAAACGCCACTGTAAATGGAGACAAAAACAACTTGGAGGGATGGCTGATGCTTCCTGAAAGGGGGAGGAGGCAGGGGATTGTCCTCAAGCACAGACCTTCCCTTGCGCTTCCCTGCCCTTTTCTGATCCTCAGCTCTGAGGAGAGTTTCCACTGGGAAGGCACCGAGGACACTGCAGAACCAATCCTTCATGTGGCAGGAGGTGGAGGCACAAATTGAAATCTTCACCCAGCCTGCTGCTGGAAAGTACCCTGATGCTCTAGGTTGGATATTGGAACAGCAGCTTCCCTCTCTGGGAACAGTCAGGCCAGAAAACACTGACTGGCTCTTAGGGGTCAGTAGGGACCCTTGGAGAGAAGAACATGATGGTTATTTTGCCTTGTTTGGGGCCAAGCCAGCTCCTGTGACACCAGGCTGGAAGCAAGGAGCTGCCCTGGGGCTGGATGGGGTGCGGGATGCAGGATGCTGCCCTCCTGCCACCCAGCTCCACCAGCTTCTGGCACTCACAGCCTTCTCCTCTCTTCCAGGGTCCCGCGGAGCGGCAGTGGCGGCGCTGGGCCCCTTCTGATGGGAGGATGGTTGTTCTCAGGCAGTTTGGGCTGCTGCTCTGGAAGAATTACATCCTGCAGGTAAGGCTGGCACCATGTTCAGGGACTGCCTCTGACACCCCTAAATGGGGGTATATCGCAGCTTGCCTGGGGTCTGGCTCCAACAAACCTCCCCCACAGACCCAGGGCATCTCTTGGAGGAAAACTGGGTTATTTGTGCCTGTGGTGTTGTCCTGCTTTTGTGCCGGGAGTTACGGGCAGGGCTGTTGTCCCTGTCCCTGTCCCCAGCATTCCCCTCCTGTGCTCTGGCCATGAGCTCAGCTCCCCTTCTCCTGAGGCAAGATAACCCACATACCTCCCATGCAAGGGTGGGTTTTTTGAGCTATGTCACTGCACACCCTTCTCTGGAGGTGCCGCTGCTTCCAAACCCATCAGAGCCCTGGGATTTTTTTCCTCCATTACTTTTTACCACCCTCAGAAGCAGCTTTTAGGGGTCTTAAAAATATTACACGACTGGCAGCTGCTCCCAGCCCACCTCCCTGCCTGGCAGCTGGGTGATGCTGAGGGATTTTGGGATTTTGCCTTTTAGCAGCATGGGGTGTTCCTGGGTGGATTCTGCAGCTCCACTGGGACCCGGAGCCAGCCCTGGCAGAGCCTGGCGGAAGAGGAGGGAGCAGAGGTGGCTGCAGCCCGGCTTTACTCTTTCAATTACCCTTCTGCAGCTCAGCACGGCGTTGCTTTAAAAATAAACCAAAGGAAGACGGACGGGCTGGCTGCGCCCGCCCTCCCGGCAGGCACGGGGCGGGGAGGGGACCAGGACCAGCAGCAGGGATGATTTGCTCTGTGATGGCCAGCCCTGCAACCCCCCACGCCGTGTGCATCCCGGACGACGCAGGACAGTCCCCCATCCCCTCTGTAGGGGAATAGCATGGTTTTTTGGGTGTGCCCCGAGGCAGGGGCTTGTCTCGGCATGTTTTTTGAGGCCACGAGCTGACTCAGCTCTGCTGTGCCAGGATACAACCAAAAATCCTGCTCCCGGTGAAGACAGAACTCCCAAGCCACCCTTGTCCCACTATGGGGATGATGCTGGGACACGTGGCTCGCCCCGAGCTGGGGCAGCCCCAGCTAGGTGGAGGTGGTGATTATGGATGAGTGTTCCTGTCACCTCTGGAATACAGGGCTTAAATGACTTCTGCGGCAGGGCTGGTGAATGTGCATTAGCCTGCAAGTTCAGGGAGGCAGGGAGCTGTTCTGGAGCAGCCCCTGAGATGGAGGAAGGTTTAATACAACAGTAAATCAGCGGGAGGCAGCTGAGCTGCCAGGGCTGCATTACAAAACCATCAGACATCTGCAGCGTTCACTTTTACAAGCGTGCCTGTTGGAAAAGCTGGTTTTTTTCCTGCCTGCCCAGAGCAGGCTGCTCTTCCCACGGGAAGCCCCAAGGGGGTTTTTGACTTTGGCAGTGAGTGCTGAGAGCCAGGATAATGGCAGTGTGGCTTTACACCCCTGTACCTCTCCTGACAAATCATCCAAGAGCCTGTTCACCCTGGCTGCTGTGGGGCTGTCTCCCTTCTCAGGATGTCTGGGCTGTGCTCAGGACTCCCTTCATGCCCCACTGGAGACTGTGCCCACCTGAGTGTGCCCACTTGCTGCTGGATAAAATCCAGTTGCTGAGACAGCAGAGTTGTGAGCAAAACGCTCTTGGTCCTCCTTGTGCCTGGTGGTGCTCCTCTTCACAGCCTGAGAGAGGGGAGAGTGGAAAATCCCCATGTCTTGTAAAGCCTGAATTAGCCAGAGCCCTCAGAAGAGGTTAATGCTGCTGCTTCTGCTCTGGGCATGTGCTCTGAATGAGCAACATGAATCCCTCTGGCCAGGGACATCTCTGAGCTGTCACTGCCGTGGCTGAGGCTGGGAGTGCTGTGCTGCTCTTGTGCTTGGGCTGCGGTGAAGGGAGCTCTGTTTGCAGGAGGAAATCCCAAAATCACAGAATCGTTTGGGTTGGAAGGGACCATCTCATTCCAACCCCCTGCCATGGGCAGGAACACCTTCCACTAGACCATGTTGCTCAGGTGACTCCAGTTGCCCTGGGATGAGCATTTTTAAATGCTAATGAACGTGTGTTGGTGGTGGATGTTACTAGCTAGTGAAAATTTGGGAATTTTGCAGGAGGAGTAGCCCTAGGGAAGGGCGCTGGAAGGTCATGCTCCATCAAGGCTGCTGAGTTCAAGTCCCCAGGCTCAAGTTCATTGTCCAGTTGCTTGAGCCTCAATTAAAAAAAATTAATAAGCCACTGTGTGTAGTGCAGGCAGGGCTTGGGGGGGATATGCTCACCATGCTGCAGTGATCCCATAGCCAGAGGCTCTGCCAGGTCCCATCCTGGGATGCAGATCCCATATCCTACTGCCTGCAGCTGCTCAGCTCCAGCAGGAAAAGCCTCACTGGTTCCACCAGTGTTGCTGCACTCAGGAGAGCCTCAGGGCACAGAGAAAGGGCAAACGACCAGCTGGGATCATTCAACCTGGCAGTGGTGGGGAAGGCTCTGATGGAGGGTGGTCTGAGCCTGAGTGGTGCTTGGGATAGGGACACCTTGGCTGGAGAGCCCTGAAGAATGTGGGAACCAGTGCAGCATCATTCCGGGGCTCCAGAAAAAACCTAGGTTTGAAGCCTTGTGGAATGCAGAAATGCTGCTGCTCGCTGGTGTTTCCATGCCCTGAACCTCCTTGTTGTGCTGACCTACCTTCTGTGTGTGCATCTTTTTTATCTCTTTGTATCCATATATACATATAGATATGTATAGATAGATAGCTACGATAAGTATTGATGTAGAGATACATAATATATGGTATGTACTTCTCCCTGTGGCTGTGTCTGCTTCCCTGTGCTGCAGAAGCGGCAGATCCTGGTGACCCTCATCGAGGTGTGCCTGCCACTGCTCTTCGCCGCCATCCTCATCGCGCTGCGGCACCGCGTGCACTCCGTCAGCCACCCCAATGCCACCCTCTACCCCACCGAATCCGTGGATGACCTGCCCAGCTTCTTCTCCTCCCGGCGCCCCAGCAATCCCTGGGAGCTGGCCTATGTCCCCTCCAACAGCAGCGCCGTACGGAGCATCGCTGAGGCAGTGGAGAAAGCTTTGCCCATCAACATCAGAGGTGAGCGGGGCCAGGCTGCCCCTTCCAGCCCAGAAGTTCTTGGGAATTGCTATTCTGAGCAACCTGGTCTAGTGGAAAATTCCTTGCCTCTGCCAGGGGGCTGGAAAAAGATGAGCTTTAGGGTTCTTTTCAAGCTAAACCATCCCATGATTCTGTAATTAGGAAGAATTTCTTCCCTGTGAGAGGGGCAAGGTCCTGGCACAGGCTGCCCAGAGAAGCTGTGGCTGTCCCATCCCTGGAAGTGTCCAAGGCTTGGAGCACCCTGGTCTAGTGGAAGGTGTCCCTGCCCCTGAATGAGATGAGATTCAAAATCCCTTCCAACCCAAACCATTCTCTGACTCTGATTCTAAATCCTGATGCTCTATTCCTGGGACACATAAATTTTTTCAGAACTTCAAGGCAATGGTTTGATTCTTTTTTCACTAAAATGACAGGATTTTGCCTTGGGTTTTGGTGGCTTTTTTTGCAGTTTCCATCTAGAAAAATATCACCCTAAAATAGTTGAAGGAAGTGGCTGGCGCTTCCCTGAGAAACAGTATTTTTGGAAATCTTGTGGCACAGAAAATTTTTGCACTTGGTGTTTCAAACTGTTAGGATTTTCTCTGGAAGAGCTGACTCCTGCTCCCAAAGAGGAGGAATGTCTGCATGCCCAGGGTGCAGTTACAGCATCCTGTGTCTGACAGCAGGCACAGAATATCCCTCGTGTCATGCACCAAATGATGGTCCTGATGGCTGAGCATCAATCCCTGGTGCATTGCCATGCCCTGTTCCTGCATCTCCACGTTTTCTCTCTCCACAGCTCAGGGCTTTGCCTCGGAGAAGGACTTTGAGGAGTATGTGAGGCTGGACAACCGCTCAGGAAATGTCCTGGCTGCCATCGTATTCCGGCACCACTTCCCGCAGAGCACGGCCCCGCTGCCCCTGCAGGTGAGAGCTCTGGGGGTGTGGGCTGTGGGGACACAGCCAAGTGTCACTCCATGTGTCCCTCCTGAGCTGTGGGGACAGTCAGGTGTCACCTAGGTATCACTCCATGTGTTCCACCTTCGTGTGTCCCACCTGGGTTATGGGCATACACCCATGTGTCACTCCGTGTGTCCCACCTGTGCTCTGGGGTCACAGCCAGGTGTCACTCCGTGTGTCCCACCTGTGCTGTGGGGTCACAGCCAGGTGTCAGTCCATTTGTCCCACCTTCCTGTGTCACAGCCAGGTATCACCCAGGTGTCACTCCGTTTATCCCCTCTGTGTGCCCCTCGCAGGTGGAGTACGAGCTACGCTTCAAGTACAGCCCGAGGAACGCGCCGCGGAGCGAGCAGACAGGGCTGAACCCCAACCTGGACCGGGACTGGCACACCAGTTACCTGTTCCCGCTCTTCCAGCTGCCCGGGCCCCGCGAGGCCAAGTTTGCTGATGGGGGGACCCCAGGTGAGCTCACCCCACCCTGGGACACAGCCCAGCACAGGGGGGATCACCTGTTCTGCCCCAGGCAGGGACACCCCGGGCTCTGAGCCTTTAAAGTAATTGAGTAATTTTTAAAAAGGAATTAAATTCAATTAATTATAATGAAATGCTTCTTTGTATTTATGCCAGTATTCAATTTATATAAATTTATGTAATATATAATTTTAATATACAACACATTATTATACATAATATGTAATATTATATATTATTATATAATTTTATATATAATAAGTACAAAACAAACAGATATTTGACTTTATGTAAATAGCAAATTTTTATAAATACATATAACTAAATAATTATATACATAGGTATTTATATTAAATTTTTATAAATGGTTGTATAAATCTATATAAATACAAAAATAACTCAATTGTTATATATTTATATGAACATTTATATTCAATTTCTATCAGTGTAAATATAAACAAGTCATCAAATAATTATATAATTTTAAAATAGTTATATTAAAATATTAGTTAAATGGTTCATTCTATATTTAATTTTTATATTTATATATATATTTATTCCTATATACTTATTTTATTATTTAAATTTAATATAAAATATTTATATATTTGAATTATGCTTTCTCATTTAAGTGTTATTTAAATACAGTTACGCTTTTCTTATTATATATACTCTTTATTTCAATTTTATTCTGTGACTTCACAGGCACTGCTCCCCTCTGGGCACCTCAACTGAGCAGGGGTGGATAAGAATAAATTTTAATGTTCATGAATTGTTTTAAAATTTAATCTCTCCTTCTGTTTCTATTTTTAATGGAAATTTTATTTCACGATCCAGACTGCCCAGTGTTTATCGTGCTGCTTAAGCACTTGGAAAGTAAATAGAGCAATTCTGTGGTTTGAGGTGTTTCAGGGCAGCCAAACCACTGGCAAAGCAGGAGCCAGAAGGGGCATTGCTGGAGCTGGAATTGGCACTGGATTTTTTGGGAGCTTCCCCTGTGGTGGCAAAGGGGATGTTTCCCTCAGTGGGGTTTCTCCTTCCATCCATGTCCAGGGAGAGTGAGAGGGTGAGGAAGTGGGCAAACAGGTTTTGCTCCCAGTATGTAAATTAACCTGAGTCCCAGAGTGTTTGTTCAGTAAATGAATTCATATCAAATGCTGCTCCTGGTCTCATATTCCCACTTTTATCTCCTCTCTCGAGGTCATTGTAACTAAGTGACTTTCAAAACACTCATTTGGGGTTTTGTAAGAGAATTCGAGTTCCTCTTCAGGTAACAGCTGGCAGCAATTCCTCTTAAAAATAAATTATTTTAAGTTTATTTGTTATTTAAAGTGTCAGGGCAGGGTTAGGTTGGATCTCAGGAAAAGGTTCTTCCCCCAGAGGGTGGTGGGCACTGACCAGGCTCCCCAAGGCAGTGGGCACAGCACCAAGGCTGCCAGAGCTCCAGGAGTGTTTGGACAATGCTCTCAGGGACAGAGTGGGATTGTTGGGGTGTCTGTGCAGGGCCGGGAGCTGGATGGATGATCCTTGTCGGTCCCTTCCCACTCAGGATATTATCTGATTCTATGTTTCTACGGGGAAATTAAAATTTTTTTCACTGTTTTCTAATGCACAAAAATTTCAGTTTCACGTGTGAGTGGCAGGATATATCCCTCCTCACTACAGCCTGGGTAGTCTCCTGTATTCCTTTGGTTTACAAGGGAAAAGGGGCCAACTACAAGCTCAGTGACTTGTGGTGGTTGCTGGTGATGGAGAATCTCCCCCTTACAAAATCCCAGCCGTGATGCAGGACATGGTGTCAGTTGAGTTCTCCTGCCATCTCCTTCTAAATGATGGTTATGAGAGAGACTGGTTTGGTCTAGTGGAAGGTGTCCTTGCCCATGGCAGGAGGTAGAATGAGATGAGCTCTAAGGTCTCTTTCAACCCAAGTCATTCTGTGATTCTGGGAATTTGCTGCTATCAGTCCTTCCCCAGTCCCTCTGTGTGTACAGGAGGGTGTCATAGTGATGCTTTTTTCTTTTCCTCCACTCTGTTTTTGGTCCCTGTCCCTCTTCTCAAGCAAGCCCTCCCACGAGGGCTGTTTCTGCCTCCAGACCCTGGACCTGTCTCTATTCCCGGAGTCGTTCTCGCCATGCAGGTTATCTCCGGGAAGGTTTCCTGGCGGTGCAGCATGCCGTGGACAGGGCTATCATACAGTACCACGCCAGTGCCAGCTCTGCCAGCCTGCTGGAGAACATCACAGTGGTGGTGCAGCGCTTCCCCTACCCTGCCTACGTCAATGACCTCTTCCTCCTGGCCATCCAGAACCAGCTGCCGCTGCTGCTCATGCTCAGCTTCACCTACACATCCCTCAACATCGTCCGTGCTGTCGTCCACGAGAAGGAGAAGAAGCTGAAGGTGAGCAGTGGGATATCTGAGTGCTCCCCTCCCTCTGCGGCGTTTCCCAATGGATGATGCCTTTAAATTAGAACA
Organism: Xenops minutus; assembly: GCA_035221455.1. Classification (NCBI taxonomy): domain Eukaryota; kingdom Metazoa; phylum Chordata; class Aves; order Passeriformes; family Furnariidae; genus Xenops; species Xenops minutus. The sequence goes on from JAWWEE010000030.1 coordinate 1,019,516, forward strand.
AAATCCCCGTTGGGTTTGGAGCCAACGAGCAGGAGGTGGGGATGGCAGCGGATTAGTGAGCCCCAGGGAGGAATGTTGCTAAGCCTGCTGCTGGGATGAGGCTGGCTCTCCTTGCTGTGCAGCCCAGGGTGCTGGACCACAGGGATGGTGTTTCTCCTGGGCTGGGAGAGAGGGCAACATTTAGGGGGTCCAGAGCTTGTGGATTCAGGAATTCAAGGTGTGGGAAGGAAGATTTTTGTCGTTTTGAGAGTAGAGACCCTGCTGTGGGGGTGGCTGAGGCTTGGCTGCATGGTTGCAACATCAGGGCTTGGCTTCCCCCAGGCACTGAGTGTCCTGCCTGCTGCTGGGTGGCCTGGTGGCACTGCTGGCACTGTGCTGGGTGTTTGGGCTCTGCTTGGCTCTCTGGGCACATGTTCTCCTGCAGAGGTGGCAGCCCTGTCTGGGGAGGAGGGAACACCACACGGTGCTGGTGGCTGGGCAGGACACTCATGGCATCTGGAGCTGCCACCTCCTTGCTTGTGCCGTGGGGCAGAGCCACCTCCAGCTCACCCCAGCCATGCCTGGGGAGTGTGGGAGCAGCCCTGGGTGACACCGTGACCTCCCACAGGAGTACATGCACATGATGGGCCTCAGCAACTGGTTGCACTGGAGCGCCTGGTTCCTCATGTTCTTCCTCTTCCTCCTGGTGTCTGTGTTCTTCGTCACCGTACTCTTCTGTGTCAAGGTGAGCGTCTGTCCCCAGGCCACGAGCTCTGTGCTGGCAAGGCACAGGGATGACAAGGGTGCTCTGCTGTGGGACTGTCCTGGTGTCCCAAGAATCCTCCAAAGGCTGGAGTTGGCCGTTCCCAGAGTGAGGTGGGCAGTGCTGTGGATGGACCTGAGGGTTGGGACCCCCATGGACACTCCATGCAGAGCAGGACCACCCTGCTCCCACAGCCCTTGCAGGGACTCCAGCTCTCCCCTCTACATGTGCCCATGCCGTGGGAAGCAAGAGGGGACTGCCTGGATGTTGGCCATGGTGTTCTCTGCCCTTTAGACCCCATATTACATGAGGGCAACCTGTATTTCCTCCCTCTGGAGTGGTCTGGGAGTTTCTGGGCTTGTCTGTAACCCTTGGAGAACATCAGGTGTGGGCTACCCACACGTGCCATGTGCTCTGGCAGTCACCAGATTCTCTTGGCAGGTGAGTGAACAGGGAGCAGTGCTCACCAACAGCGACCCCACTCTGGTGTTCACCTTCCTCGCCATCTTCTCCATCTCCTCCATCTCCTTCAACTTCATGGTGAGCACCTTCTTCTCTCGAGGTGAGTCCCTCCCTGCTGTCTCTTTGTGTTACTGGTCACACTTCCACATGTGGAGGGGAGGGCCTTTCTTCCCTTTTTTGGCTGCATTTTCCCCAAAGTGTGTGGGAAGGGATGTGGGTGCTGTTGCTTCCCAGAGCAGAGCAGGTCCAGAGGAAGCCACAAAGATGCTCTGAGGGCTGGAGCCCCTCTGCTCTGGAGACTGGCTGGGAGAGCTGGGGGTGTTCACCTGGAGAAGAGTCTCTGGGGAGAGTGTAGAGCCCCTTCCAGTGCCTAAAGGGGCTCCAGGAGAGCTGGAGAGGGACTTGGGACAAGGGCCTGGAGGGACAGGACAAGGGGGAATGGCTTTAAGCTGAAAAGGGGAGATTTAGGTTGGGTATTAGGAAGGAATTCTTGGCTGTGAGGGTAATGAGGCCCTGGCACAGGTTGGGCAGAGAAGCTGTGGCTGCCCCATCCCTGGAAGTGTTCAAGGCTGGGGTGGACAGGGCTTGGAGCAACCTGGGCTAGTGGGAGATGTCCCTGCCCATGGCAGGGGAGGGGTGGAATGAGACGGTCTTTAAGGTCCCTTCCAATACAAACCATTCCATGATTCTGTGGTTCTGTGACAATCTTAGGGCTTCATCCAGCTGTCTTGGCCCCAGGGTTCTGCTCTGGAATGGGCAGGGGGCTTCTGTAGCTGCCCACCATGGGTTGGGGTCAGGTGTGGCTCCTGTCTTGCTGTGGGACACGGGCATGTCCTCATCCTGCCCTGTGTAACTGTCTGGTTGGAAAGCTGGTGGGGAGTACTGGGTGGCATCACCATGTTAGTCACATTTCCCTCCTGCTTTCCTCTGCTGGCAGCGAACGTCGCAGCTGCTGCTGGTGGCTTCCTCTACTTTTTCTCCTACATCCCTTACTTCTTCATCTCGCCCCGCTACGACCTGATGTCCCACAGCCAGAAGCTGGCATCCTGCCTCATCTCCAACGTGGCCATGGCCATGGGGGCACAGCTCATTGGCATGTTCGAAGGGAAAGGTGAGCAGTGCCATCTGTTCCCGGGGAGGAAACATCCTGTCCGTGGGGAGAGGAGCCAGCCTGATTGTGTGATGAGGTGGGACTGGCTTGCTGCAAAGACATCAGGGAGAAGCACTTTCCTGCTCCTAAGGGGAGCAGGAGCGTGAATGGCTGACTGCTCCCACACCAGGGCTCTGTCTCTCTGTGCCCCTGGGTTGTGCAAAATGCCATCATCGCTTTAATTACCAAAGGAATTCTGTTCTAACCAATGGGAACCTTTGCATTTTCTCCTTCCTGATATATATCTTTAATTTCTTTAATTCATGAGTCTGCTGTTCGTTCCAGCAGAGCCATGCCATAGTGCTGGCAGTAGATCGGTGGCTGTGGTGATGGAGGGGTGGTGCTGGAGGAGGGATCACTTCTCCCTGGGCAGTGGCAGAAAATGGGATGGAAGGAGCATGGTGGGATGGAAGGAGCATGGTGGGATGGAAGGAGCACGGTGGGGTGGGGAGCCTCAAGGTGTCAGTGTCTCTTTTGCCTCCATCCATAGAAGGGATTAGAGAGCTGTGCAGGTGCTCCCTGTTACGGAGCAGTGAACTGGGAGAGGGGGTAACACTCTGTCAGTCTTGGAGGAGACTGTCCTGCTGGGGATGCAGAGGTGGCAGTGCCCCGTGTGCCTTGCAGGGACTGGCATCCAGTGGAGGGACCTCATGAAGCCCGTCAGCGTGGATGACAACTTCACCTTGGCCCAGGTGCTGGGGATGCTGCTGCTGGACTCGGTGCTCTATGGGGTGGTGGCCTGGTATGTGGAGGCCGTGTTCCCCGGGGAGTACGGCGTGCCACAGCCCTGGTACTTCTTCCTGACGGTGAGCTCTGCTTCCATCCCTTCCTGGGGCTCAGGGGCGTCATTTGGGGATGGTCACCACCTCTGTGCCATGCCATGGGCTAGTGTGATGTACAAGGGTGGCACCATCTGGCCTCCAAAATCACAGGGCCTGCAGCATGTCCTTGCTGAAGGCTGATGCAGCTGTATTTTTTTACTGCTTGTGAAGGTCGTGTTGGCTTTAAATCTTTGTCCTGACACTTCCTGGCATGCAAGATGTTGTTAAATGTCTCCATGCTCAGGCAAAGGCATTGGTGAGAAACCTCAAGTGTGAGCAACCAGATCCAGTCATCTGACACCCCCCTGAGTGCTGCCACCCACTGCCAGCCCCCACGTGCCAGGGTGTGGGTGACGACTGTCACCTTGTCAGCTGAGCCACCCTCACTCTGCCAAGCCAAACACTTGGCATCACCTTCAGCAGCTGCAGCTTTCGTGGGCACTGTGGCTCTGTGGGCTGCAGAGAGGGACACAATCCCTTTGGATCGTGTGGCTTCATCCCTTGTTATTTGATAGAGAGGGTTTTCCTCCTCCCCTCTAAGTTCCTTGTCCTGGTGTGGTTTCACTCCCGTGTCTCACTCCCTCTTGCAGCCAGGTGAGGGGAGCAGAGGTGCAGCTCTCTGCCAAAAGCTGACTTTGCATCCAGGAGTTGTTGAATTGTTATTTCCCCAGGGAATTAAGGTTCCAAACACTTAATTTCATTCCTAGGGAGCCAGGTCAAGGAAAAAAAGGCTGTAACTGCAGCAGCTGGATCCCAGGCTGTTTGTATTTGGTGTGTGCCAGGGGTTTTGGAGGGGGTGATCATCCCTCTCATGGGCTCTTCTGGGCAAGGTGCTTCTGCCTGAGTGATTTTACTTCTCATTGAAATACTGACCTTTTCCTTGAGGATGAAGATGGGGAAGAGCTGCTGTGTAATCACAGGCAGCCCTGCTGCAAGGGAGAAATGGGGGAAGGCAGCAGGGCAGGAGAAGCTGCCCCATCCTCTCTGTCCTGCCTGCTGAAGATGTGCTGGTTGACGATTCCTAGGCCAAGGAGAATGGTCTGGAAGATCTCTAGGAGGTGGGAGGAGGGTGAACAAGGCTGGGAAGAAGAGATGGGCTCTGCCTGTGACTAATTTCTCTCTCTCCTTTCCTCCATCAGCCCTCCTACTGGTGTGGACGGCCCAGGACAGTTGTGGGGAAAGAGAAGGAGGAGGAGGAGGACCCTGAGAAGGCCCTGAAGAGTCAGTACATTGAGGAGGAACCTGCTGACCTCGTGTCAGGCATCAAAATAAAGCACCTTTCCAAGGTACTGTCTGCCCAGCGTGGCACAAACACACCATAATGGTTTTGTAGAATCTGCTGCCTTCTGAGGACAGCAGGTAAGGCTGTTCCCCAGAGCTGGCTGCATTCTGTGGTGGGCTGAAGTGCTGGTAGTTACAGGTGCAGTGACATCTGTATTTAACCTGTTAACATCTGAATTTAACCTGAACTAGACCTGTGAGCATCCCAGGCTTTGCCTGCCCAGTGGAGCTGAGGAGGTGGGTCTGAGAGCACTTGCCTGGAGTGCAGCATCAGCTTGTTCATGTGATCTCTGCAGGTCTTCAAAGTGGGAAACAAGACAAAAGAGGCAGTCAAGGACCTAACAGTGAACATGTACGAAGGGCAGATCACTGTCCTCTTGGGACACAATGGTGCTGGGAAGACAACCACTCTGTCCATGCTCACAGGTAGGAGCATCCTGCTGTGGGGTGGGTGTGTGGCAGGGAAGGGCTGATGCCTTGGCCCTCAAAGAGGAACTGAATCCTCTCTATGATGTTGGGGAGGGGTTTTTACTCTTTCCTGGAGTGCCTTTGGTTTGCTGAGCTGTTGGCCAGGGATGCTGGGGTAGTGAGGGGGAAATGGAGGGAGAACGGGGGTCCCTGTTCAGCCCTCCATGAGTCTGAGACCAGCCTGTGAGGGAAGTGACAGCCAGTCTTTGTGCTGGAGAATCCTGAGAAAACACCAGACCCCCTCTAGGTTGGGTCTCTGTGGGCTTTGCCATGCTAAGGTAGATAAGGTAGAGCTGGTCATAGTCCTTGAGCTGCTGAGCTCCAGGATGTCTATTTTGGCACGATGGACATGATGACCTTTGATGGTCCTCTTCTGTTCTCTGTTGCTCTGAGCTGCTCCTGGCAGCTCAGGGGGCTCATAGGACCCTTCTAGAGCTCTGTCCTGGCCCTGCCTGGACCTCTGCCTGGCTCAGAGCCTAGCTTGCTCCTTGCTGCACTGCCAGGGCCATGGACATGCTTCATAAAATAGTTGCTTTAGAAAGATAGGCTAGGCTCTGTGATACAAAATGAGCTGAAATCCAGGCAGGTAAGCTGGAGTGGGGAGTAATGTATATTACAGTGAACCTGCTTCTTGGAGACCTCAAAAAAGGAACTGAGGGACTGAACATGTTGTGGTCATCTCCGTGGGTGCCATGCAGCCCACCCTGATGGGAGGAGGAAGCTGCTGTACCCCAGCTAGAGCAGGAGACACTTGCTGTGATTTTTGGCAGAAAGCTGTGTGTGTGGGGACGCTCAGCAGAACTCTGCCACTGGGGTTATCTTGAGCCCTGAGCCCAGGGCCCTGAGCCCTGCCTCTCCGTGCTCGCAGGTCTGCACTCCCCGACGGGCGGGCAGGCCTACATCAATGGCTACGAGATCTCCCAGGACATGGTGCTGATCCGGCGCAGCCTGGGGCTGTGCCCACAGCACGACGTCCTCTTCGACAACATGACGGTGGAAGAGCACCTGCACTTCTATGCAGGGGTGAGTGTGGCACTGGGGGGGCAGCCAGGCCTGGGAGGGCATCCCAGCAGAGTCCCCCTGGGTTCCTCAGGTTGGGGAAGCCGGGTGAGATCCACCAAATGAGTCCAGAGGAAGCCATGGAGATGCTCCAAGGGCTGGAGCCCCTCTGCTCTGGAGACAGGCTGGAAGAGCTGGGGGAGCCTGCAGAAGAGAAGGCTCTGGGGAGACCTGAGAGCCCCTTCCAGTGCCTAAAGGGGCTCCTGGAGAGCTGGAGAGGGACTTGGGACAAGGGACTTGGGACAGGACAAGGGGGAATGGCTTCCCACTGCCAGAGGGCAGGGTTAGATGAGATATTGGGAAGGAATTCTGTGCTGTGAGGGTGGCAAGGCCCTTGCACAGGTTGTCCAGAGCAGCTGTGGCTGCCCCATCCCTGGAAGTGTTCAAGGAGGAACCTGGTCTAGTGGAAGGTGTTCCTGCTCATGGAAGGAGGGGGTGGAACAAGATGATCTTTCATGTCCCTTCCAACTCAAACCATTCCATGATGAGCAGAACAGCCTTTGTCTCCTCTTCCCACCTCATCTGCAGGCAGGAGCTCCCTGCCTGTGGGAGCTCTGTGGGAATCCCCCATGGCTCTGTGGGAACCCCCTAAGCCCCCTTCCAGCTGTGTCTGTACCCTCAGGGGTTGGCAAAAGCCCATCTCTGCTTACCCACTTTCCTGCCTGGGTATGGAGGAGGGAGTGTGGTGGGGTTTGGCAGCCCTGCAGATGGGCTTTAACCCTCCCTTCCCCTGTATGGCAGTTGAAGGGATACCCACCCTCCAAGTGCCCTGAGGAGATCAACCACATCCTGAGGATCCTCAGCCTGGAGGATAAGCGCCGCTCCCTGAGCAAGGCTCTCTCGGGTGGAATGAAGCGCAAGCTCTCCATCGGCATCGCCCTCATTGGGGACTCCAAGGCAAGCTTTGGTGGGGCTCAGTTCGAATCTGGGGCCAGCACAGTCCTTGGGGTGGCTCTGACACTGTTCCTCACTCATGGTGAGCCAGTGGGAGAAGCAGGGACAATGGGAAGGGGTCAAGAACACCCTTACAAAGGGCACAACTCTGAGGACAATACCTTGAGGCTCTGCTGCCTGGCAGCTGCTCCACAAGCAAGATCATTGCTGTGAGGTCCTGGGCTCCTCCTGGGCTCTGAGGTTTGTCCTGTCCTGCACTGCTGGGACTCTCCCAGCCCTTTTTGACCTGCACCCATCTCCCGTGTACAGGTGGTGATGCTGGATGAGCCGACATCGGGGATGGATCCGGCCTCTCGCAGGGCCACGTGGGACCTTCTGCAGCAGCAGAGGAGCAACAGAACCATCCTGCTGACCACCCACTTCATGGACGAGGCAGACCTGCTGGGGGACCGCATAGCCATCATGGCCAAGGGCGAGCTGCAGTGCTGCGGCTCCTCGCTCTTCCTCAAGCGTAAATATGGTAAGGAGGAGCAACAGGCTGTGCTCTGTGTCTTCTCCTTGCCAGGGAGAAGCAGGACAGGGCGTAGGGCAGGGAGGGCGCTCATTGCTTCTTGTCTGATGGCTGGTTGCTCCCTGTTGTGCCTCTCCTGAGGCCCATTCCCACACTTGCTCCTGCATTGTGTCCGTAGTCCAGGCAAAGAAGTGCCTGAACATCCCTCACTGCTCCAGCCCCAGGCCAGGCTGGGCTGGGATTAACCGTCCTCCCCCTTCTCTCGTGGCTCTGCCCAGGGGCAGGATATCACATGGTGATGGTGAAGGAGCCCTACTGCAACCTGGGGGAGATCTCCCGCCTCATCTGCCAGTACGTGCCCAACGCCACCATGGAGAGCAATGCTGGGGCAGAGCTGTCCTTCATCCTGCCCAAGGAGAGCACACACAGGTAACTGCATCATCCCCTGCATGGGGACCCTAGGTGGGTCCCCTTGTCTCCACACACTCTGGGGCACACACATGGGCTTTCTGAAAAGGGGAGCTGTTGGTCATCGCTGGTCTTGGAAAATGGGGTTCAGTTCCTCCTGCTGTGTGGATGGAGGTTGCACAAACGAGGCAGGCTCTGGCTCTAAAATCGGATCTATGGACCCAGCAGGTTGGGAGAGGTGTTTGTCCCCATCTACTCTGCCCTTGTGAGACCCCACCTGCAGTGCTGCCTCCAGCTCTGGGACTCCAGCAGAAGGACATGGAGCAGCTGGAACCCCCTCTGCTCTGGGGACAGGCTGGGAGAGCTGGGGGTCTCCAATTGGAGAAGAAAAGGCTCTGAAAGACCTTAGAGTCCCTTCCAGAGGCTAAAGTGGCTCCAAGAGAGCTGGAGAAGGACTTTGGGCCATAGCCTGGAGTGGCAGGACAAGGGGAAATGGCTTTCCAGTGCCAGAGGGCAGGTTTAGATGGGATATTGGGAAGAAATCCTTGGCTGTGAGGATGGTGAGGCCAGTGGGCTGCTCAGTGCCTCAGGCAGCCCTAGAGGTGACTGTAAGACTTAAACCAGCTGCAGGGCAGGTGCCCAGATGGTCTTTACCTCTGAGTGTCCCCTCTCGTGAGCGTCAGTGTCGTAACATCTTCTGTCTCCACTCAGGTTCGAGGCCCTGTTCACGGAGCTGGAGCACAGGCGGGAGGAGCTGGGCATCGCCAGCTACGGTGCCTCAGTCACTACCATGGAGGAGGTCTTCCTGAGGTAGGAACGAGGGATGGCCCATCCCCATGTGCTTTGGTGATGTGCTACACAGCTCCCTGGCACACACGTTGGATTTGGTCTCTTGGGTTTGGCTTCCTCAGCTCAAAACAGCTTAGTCCTGTCTGGGTTTGTATTGCATCATCCACTCTCCTTCCTGGTGCAGGGTTGGGAAGCTCGTGGACTCCAGCATGGATATCCAGGCCATCCAGCTGCCTGCCCTCCAGTACCAGCATGAGAGACGCTCCAACGACTGGGCCATGGATGACTCCAGCAGCCTGAGTGGCATGACGGACATGACGGATGACAGCGGGGCACTCATTACCGAGGACTGCTCCAGCATCAAGCTCAACACCGGCGTGAGTACTGGGGGTGTTGGTGCAGCAGGAGTGGGGAGGGGGCATGTGAAGGGGGGGTTTGGAGCAGGGTTACCAGGTAGAGCCTCCCCCATGGCTCGTGTTGCATGTGGTTTGTAAGATCAAATTGGAAGATCATGTTGGAATCTGCATCATTAGGGTAAATGATTTTGAGGGTTGGTGGCGTTGGTCACTGCCATCCTCTTTGTGTTAATCCTGAGGGCTACAGAGTTGCTCTTCAAGGTGTTCCAGGTGATCTAGAGTGGTTTTCAGCTGGTTTTGCTCCATGACTTAGGTTTTCCAACAGGAAGATGAGAAAATGCATCTTCGTTCCCTCGCTAGGCTTGTGTTCCAGATCCCTGGCAGCCCTTCATGCCCCGCTGCCTCTCTGCCTGTGAGAAATGTCTTCTCAAGGGCACGTCTCAAAGGCAAAGGGGGAGAAGGATGTTGCAGGGTTTGGAAAGCAAGGAAAGTGCTGGCAGGGGCTGGGCTGGGCTGGGCTTTCCAGGCGTCTTGCCCAGCTGCTTCGGCGGCAGCCGCCCCGCAGTAATCCTATTTGTGAGCCTTAGATCTGGGAGGCAGAAGAAGGTAAAGGTCATGGCTGATGCTGCTTTTAACACCTGAGGTCCCAAAGTGACTGTGACCCGTTCAGAAGCCATGGAGTCGCATGTGCTGGAGCCAGACAGCTGCCCTGCTAATCCATTTATAGGCTTGGCTGAGCAGGCTCTGCTGCCTGTTGGAGGGGTGCATGCAGGGTGGGGGGTGGTTTTGGGGTTGTTCCCCCATCAGCTGCATGGAGTGATGTACCCACAGCTGGCAGGACTCACCTTGACCTGACCTCTCTCTCCCCTGGCAGTTCTACCTCTGCTGCCAGCAGTTCTACGCCATGTTCATGAAGCGAGCCATGTACAGCTGGCGCAACTGGAAGATGGTGGCAGCGCAGTTCCTTGTGCCTCTGATCTTCACTGCCTTTGCCCTTATCGTGGCCAAGACCTTCCCAGGCCCGCGGGACTCGTCCCAGCTGCGGCTGACACTGGAGCCCTATGGCCAGACCATCGTGCCTTTCTCTGTGCCGGGTGCCACGGGGCTGTCGCAGCGGCTGGCAGAGCAGTACGTGGAGCTGCTGGATGCCCAGCGCCAGTCACCGCTGGAGGTGCTGGGTGAGGGCTCAGGGACCACCCATGGAGCAGGTGGAGCCACTGGTGCGGGTGGTTTGGGTCCCAGCTGTGGTGTATCCCATGTATTCCTGTGTACCTGCTCCTGCATGGGAGTGTCCCACAGTTGGCAGGACCTCTCCTCACCTGAGCAGAGCTGTCTTCCCCATAACGCTGTTTGTGGCCACTGAAACAGGCTCAACAGACTCCCCAGGGCAGTGGTCCTGGTCCCAAGCCTGGAAGAGCTTAAGGGTTATTTGGACAACTCTCTCAAGCACATGGTGGGATTGTTGGGGTGTCCTGTGCAGGGCTGGGAGCTGGACTTGATGGATCCTCATGGGTCCCTCCCAGCTCAGAAGATTCTGTGGATCTCTGTTTCTGTGAGCAGGTCTAGGGTGGGCCACCAGGGCTGGGAGTGCCCAGGGTCTTTTCCATTTGGCCCCAGTTATCTCTCCCATGATGGGCTTACCGTAACAGTGGTGTGTTTGGCAGGTGGCGTGGAGGAGTACCTCATCTCACGGGCCTCCGAGGAAGGGGGAGCCTTCAACGAGCACTACATTGCAGCCGCCTCCTTCGAGGGGGCCGGGAACCGCACGGTGGTGACTGCACTCTTCAACAACCAGGCCTACCACTCCCCAGCCACCGCCCTCGTGCTGGCTGACAACGCTGTGCTCAGGGTGCTGGCAGGCCCCAACGCTTCCATCACCGTCACCAACTACCCTCAGCCCCGCAACATCACCGAGAAGGCCAAGGACCAGCTCATGGAGTACGTGTGATGGCATGGCACTCACCTCCCTGCTAGGGCTTGTGGCTCCTGTGCCTGCAGGTTGGCTTGGTTGTACTGGGGTCAGTGTAGGAGCAAGGCTGGAGCTTGTCAGACTCAAAAGTAGCTGTGATTGCACTCAGGAGGTCAGAGGAGCAAAGCTGTGGAGGTGACTTACCTGCCTGAGCCTGGAAGCCAAGTCACCCCACAGACATACCTCAGAGTTTGGGTGTTCCCCTCAAGATCCTGGTTGGGGTTGGTTTTCCCTGGGAGCTCAGAGCATGGGGGCTGTGTGGCTGTACACTTCACAAAATCCCACATCCAGGGTCTTTGAACATCATCTGTACACAGGGGCTGTGTGTGGGACCTTGCCAGGGAGGGTGGAGGTTTGTGATGTGCAGGGTGGGCTCTTTGTGGGAGATGATCACCTCACTGGGACATTTTTCAGCCTGCTGGGGGAGTGTAGCCTCTGCAGGAAGCCTGGTGTGGTTGTGCTGGCCACAGCTTCCTCCGGAGGGGCAGCACCAATCTCTGCTCTCTGTGACCAGTGGCAGGATCTGAGGGAATGGTTGGAGTTGCACCAGGGGAGGGATAGGTTGAATACTAGGAAGATGTTCTTCCCTCAGAGGGTGGTCGGACACTGAACAGGCTCCCCAGGGCAGTGAGCACAGCACCAAGGCTCACAGACCTCCAGGAATAACACTCTCATGGTGGGATTGTTGGAGTGTCTGCAGGCGCAGGAGCTGGACTGGATGAACCTTGTGGCTCCCTTACAACTGGGGGTATTCTGTGATTCTGTGCCATCCCTGTGTGGCCTCAGCACTGGTTTCCAGAGGTGTCCATGCCCTAAGCTGTCCCTCTGTCCCTGCAGAGGCCAGACTGGGTTTGCCATTGCCATCAACCTGCTCTATGGGATGGCCTCTCTGGCCAGCACCTTTGCACTGCTGCTCGTCAGCGAGCGGGCCATCAAGGCCAAGCACGTCCAGTTTGTCAGCGGCGTCTATGTGGTCAACTTCTGGCTTTCTGCTCTGCTCTGGGACATCATCAACTTCCTCATCCCTTGTGCTCTGATGCTGGTGAGTTACCCCAATGCCCTCCCTGTTGGTGGGAGTGCTGGGTGCTGCTCCTCTGGGCTGGGTGTGGGTGCAGGGGAAAGGAAGAAGCCACTGGCGTTGTCTCAGTAGAAAGGACAAGCAAGAAAGTTGTCCCTTGGTCCTGCTGGGAGCTGGACCATGGTCAAACAGCTGGGACAGTTGACTGCAGCCTCTGGCAGCTGAATACTTGGCTGTGGGCACTAGGAAATGTTAAATCTGTGGGAACTGGAGAGGAATTTCCCAGATCTGCCCTTCTGCATCCCATTCTGCAGAAAGGGCTTCCCCTGGGACAAGCCCAGGCTGCTGGTAGGACCTATCCATGAGGGGTTTTCTGGGTCAGTGCAGTGCTGCTATTCCCCACTCCCTGGGCCATTGGTACAAGGAGACATTGCTTGAGGTCAGGCCAAATGTGCATTCTCCCCACATTGCTGTGCACTAGGTGATATTCCAAGCCTTCGATGTGCAAGCCTTCACCCAAGACAGCCACCTTGTTGATGTGATGCTGATCTTCCTCCTTTATGGCTGGGCCATCATCCCCCTCATGTACCTCCTCAGCTTCTTCTTCTCAGTGGCAGCCACAGCCTACACCCGTCTCACCATCTTCAACATCCTCTCCGGCACCGCCACCTTCCTTGCCGTCACCATCATGAGCATCCCAGGTAGGTCTCTGCCCTCTGTACCTGCCCAGCCATCACCAAGAAGGTCCAGAACCCAAGAGAACATCACCCCAGAGCCATCCCCACACTAGCAGTAAACCCCTACAACAATCCATTCCCACCCATTAAACATGATAAAATATCTTTGGTTTCCTTCTGAACCTGGCAGCATCGGGGTCTTTGTCCCAAACCACTTCTCTCCAATCAGTTGATCCTTCTGTGCTCCTCTTTCAGAGCTGGGCTTGGTGGACCTCTCCAAAACCCTGGATAAAGTCTTTCTTGTCTTACCCAATTACTGCTTGGGTCAGTGCATCAGTGACTTCTACCAGAACTACGAGTTCATTCAGTTCTGCACCTCCTCCGTTGAAGCCATTTTTATCTGCAAGGCCTTCAGTGAGTCTCTGTGTTGGTCCTCACCTGGCGAACCCACCGTGGCCACACTGGGGGTCTCTGTGGTGGAACTGGGCAGTATCATAGGGCCTCTACCTGGGCAGTAACTCCAGGTACCATTTTAAAGAAAAAACTGGACGCAGGTGATCCAGTTGAGGAATCTTTTCCTTACTTGTGATTTGGAGAAAAATGTGGGCTAGGGAAAATTTCACAGACAAGTAAAAAAATTCCAAGATTGGTGTCCTCTGTATACTTCCACTGGGGATCTTCTGCCAGATCCTCTCCAGACCCAAATCCTCTTGTGGGAAGTGTTGGGAAGCCAGTGTGGGATGGAAAGGAACCTGGCAAAGCTTTGGGCTCACAGCTTCCTCTGGAGCTTATCCCTCCCCAGAGTGTGGATTGATCCAAGTGTGATTCTGTTCCATCCCTCCTCAGATATCAGTTATCAGGTGAACTACTTTTCCTGGGAGATGCCTGGCATTGGGCGATACCTGACCTCCCTGGCCATCCAGGGTTTCTCCTTCCTCTTCCTCCTCTTCCTCATTGAGACAAACCTTCTCTGGAGACTGAGAACTCTGATCTGTGGCATCTGCAGGCGGCGGAAATGGGTGAGCAGGAGTGTATGGAGGGAACAGTGAGTGCTCTCCAAGCCCAGTCCAGGAGTCCCTGTGAGCTGGAGACAGGCCCCATCACCTAAATCATCTTTCCAGGGGGCATCCCTGGAGCACGTTGCTTGGAGGGGCTGATCCTGTTGAGTTTGTGGGTTGGCAAAGGAAATGAGGAATCCTCAGAGGTGGCTGATGGGAAAGATGGATCTTGCCAGGGTTGGGGACACTGGAGGAATCCCTTTGTCCCCCAGCAGCCAGGTGACACAGAATGTGTCTCCCCTATGTGTTTAGGTGGCACTGCTGAACCGGGTGTCTGTGCTGCCAGAGGACAGGGACGTGGCAGATGAGAGGAAGAAGGTTTTGGAGTCACCACCAGAATTGCTATCGTCTCTCAGCAGCCCTCTGGTCATCAAGGAGCTTACCAAGGTGAGGAGAACGTGTCCCTGAGCGTCCTGCTGCCAGCTGAACTGTGTCCTCTTGGGGCTTTGCCTTGCCATGCTATTGGGTGGTGACATGTGTTGGTCTCCACCAGGTCTATGACAGCCGGGAGTCCCTGCTGGCAGTGGACAGGATTTCCTTGGCTGTCAGCAAAGGGGAATGTTTTGGCCTCCTTGGCTTCAACGGAGCGGGCAAAACCACCACCTTCAAGATGCTGACTGGTGACGAGAGCATCACATCAGGGGATGCCTTTGTGGACGGGCACAGCATCCTGGCCAACATCAAGAAGGTACCCAGGGCTGCACAAGGGCAGTATTGCAGACAGTCCTGTGTCTGGCTGGGCTGAGCCACCTTGCAGGTGCCTCTGGAGGACATGGTTGCAGTTGTGGGGGTGGAGGCAATATCCCAGGGAAATTGTGTCCTTGGCTGGCCCACCATTATCTGGCCATGTGAAAGCAGTCCCCTCTCCCCTGGGATCACAGATGTGATACAAATGGAGGGCAAACCTTGAGACTGTGGCAAACCTTTCATCAAAGGCTTTAGCTCCATAGTTGAAAAGGTGGAAGATGTGAATTACTGATCACAGGTGGAAGATAGTCTCCCTAAAACAAGCAGATCAAACCTTTCCAGACCCCTGCTAGAGGTCTCCTTGCTCAGAGTTGCCCACTCCCTTTGGAAAAGCAAGAAATGAGCAGGAGTTGTTTTTTCATTTGAGTCCTGGGATTCCTCTACCACTGCTACAGATTCCACAGAATATTCTGAGTTGGAAGGGACCCACAAGGATCATTAAAGCCAACTCTTAAGTGAATGGGACCCCAGACAAGGTCAGGCATGGAGAACATAGGGAGGGTCTGCCTTGAAAACATGGCCCAGATTGCTTCCTTCTCTGGAATGCCTTCTGTCACACTCTTGTCCTTGGAGATGACCGGGACACGAGGGAGGTACCAACCCTCCAGTGCTTTCCTTCTTCTGAGAGCCTGGGCCACCAAAAATGGCCCTCACAGTGAGGAACCAGCTTGTGAGAGGCAATGTGAGCCCACCCAGTTGCCATCCAGAATCTTGTGTGTGTCCGTCCTTGCCAGCCCGGCTGCTCCAGTGACAGGAGCATTTCCCTCTCATTCCACCTGTGGTGTCAGAGCTACAGCTCAGCCCCCATCACTCGGATCAGAAACCTCACTGAGGAGCAGCAAAGCCCTGTGAGTGCCCAGGCACCTCCCAGCCTGCAGACCTGCCTCTGAGCTAATTCCCATTGGGTTGCTCTCGCCCCAAGGTGCAGCAGAGGATCGGGTACTGCCCGCAGTTCGATGCCCTGCTGGACCACATGACGGGCCGCGAGACGCTGAGCATGTACGCGCGGCTGCGTGGCATCCCCGAGCGCTACATCGGCAGCTGCGTGGAGAACATGTTGCGGGGGCTGCTCCTGGAGCCCCACGCCGACAAGCTCGTGAGGACCTACAGGTGAGAGTGGGCATGGACAAACCCCGTGCCCGCTGCCCCCGTACTCCCTGTGCTCAGACTGGATCTCTGCCCCCATTCCCATCTCCCTTTTGCAGCCGAAGGTTGGACTGGATGAGCTTGGAGGTTGTTTCCAACCGTAATGATTCTGTGGTTCCTCTGCAGTGGTGGTAACAAGCGGAAGCTCAGTGCTGGCATTGCCCTCATTGGTGGTCCCCCCGTGATCTTCCTGGATGAACCCTCCACTGGCATGGACCCCGTGGCCCGGCGTTTGCTGTGGGACGCAGTGACACGGACGCGCGAGTGTGGCAAATCCATCATCTTCACCTCCCACAGGTGACATTTGGCTGTGCAGGGCTTGGCATGAGAGATCAGGGAGAGTGGTAGGGTCCAAGGGATGGGACCCAACTCCAGAGACTAGTGGGTGGGCACTCCCTGCCTGCAGCCAGTGGCTGACTTTACCCAATCTTCCTCCTCCAAAAGCCCAGAGGGGTGGGAATACACCTCCAGCCACTTCCAAGAAGCTTCTGCTATTGTGTGCTGGTGCTTACATGCCCAGAGAAGGTGTGGCTGCCCCATCCCTGGAAGTGTTCAAGGCCAAGTGGGACAGGGATTGGAACAACCTGGGATAGTGGAAGGTGTCTCTGCCCATGACAGTTGGACTAGATGAGCTTTAGAGTCTCTTCCAATCCAAACCATTCCATGATTCTCTGAACAAATCCTCTCCCTCCTGCAGCATGGAGGAGTGCGAGGCGCTGTGCACACGTCTGGCCATCATGGTGAACGGGCAGTTCAAGTGCCTGGGCAGCCCCCAGCACCTCAAAAGCAAGTTTGGCAGTGGTTACACCTTGCTGGCCAAAACACGGAGTGAGGAGGAGGGCGAGCTGCTGGCCTTCAAGGCCTTTGTGGAGAAGACTTTCCCAGGTACCAGGAGCTGCTGGAGTGGTTGCCCTCAGAGGGAGGGCAGGGGGCTGGGAGTGAACTTCAGCACGGTCCCTAACCCAGAGCCTCTCCTTTCTCATCTCTCCCAGGCAGTGTCCTGAAGCACGAGCACCAGGGCATGGTGCATTACCACTTGACCAACAAGAACCTCAGCTGGGCACAGGTAAGGGGGTGCTGGAGCATGTTCTCCATTTGTAGGAGGAGGGAACTCTCTTTCTGGCCCTTTGCATGCTCTCGGTGTGTTCCTTTCAGTAGACATCATTCCCACCCTGATATCCTCGAGGGGAGCATGGCATGAGTGGGCACCTCCCTGCCCCTGCTGCTGGCCCTTGGCCCCAGGAGCCCCCTGGCACCCTGACTTTGGGTGGCACCCTGTGGTCCCACCAGGGCTATGGGCAGATAAATTTATATATATAATTATATATATTATGTATAGTATGTAACCATCCGAACCATCTGCATAGAGTGTACATAAATAGTTACATATGGAGTACATACATAGTATATACAGATATATATTAGCTTTATATATATACTATCTGTCTATATATACACTATCTATATATAAATACATGTAGACAGATATGCATAATAAACAGCTGTCATATGCAGTAGATAAGTATATATAGGTTTTTATATATGTGTATATTATGTGCAGTGGATATAGTGTGTATATTGTGTATATACACTATATTATGTACATATATACATTACATTATATTATACTATATACACTGTATATACACTATGAATACTAATATATATAGTTTTTTAATATATCTGTATACTATATGGTCTATGCTCTGTATACTCTGTAGCATATGGTGATACTCTGTATAGAGTATATATTCTATATATCAACTATATAAAGTGTATAGAGTGTATATAGACTATAGAGAGAGTACATAGTAAACAGATTATATAAAAACTATATATATAGTTTATAAATATATGTATAATATTTATAGCTATATATTAAAAAACTATATGCTATACACAGCTAGTTATGTATATAGTATATATACATATATATATACTATACTATGTAGGTTTTTTAAGACTATGTAAATATTTTATATATATTATGTATTAGCAGAAACCTTGGGCTGGGATTCAAGCCCAATTGTGTATGCATGTATGTGTGTGTATATATATGTCTATATATGTCTATATATATATAAAAACTCATACACACGCACACATATATATATGCATGCATTTCTCTCATATAAATATGTAAAATGTATGTATGCACAGCATATATTTTTAAATGTGCACAGGTACTCTGCTAAATAATCCATCTTCTGGCTTCCCCCCACCCACCTGCCAGGGATGGTGTCACTTCCACAGGTCTCCCTGGAGACAAAAAGCTTCCTCTGCTTTCCTGTCACAGTCTGGGGTTCCCTGTCACAGCCTGGGGGTCCCTGTCACAGCCAGGGACACGTGCCACGTCACGATGCCCTGATGTCTGTGCCCTCCCTTGCAGGTCTTTGGGGCCTTGGAGAAAGCCAAAGAGAAGTACCGCTTGGAGGACTACTCGGTGAGCCAGATCTCCCTGGAGCAGGTCTTCATGAGCTTCACCCGCTTCCAGCACTACACGGAGGACAGAGGGAAATGAGCCCCACCCGTGCCCTTCCTCACGGACTGGCCCTCAGCCTATACATAGTATATATAGAGACAGTAATTTATATATCAGCGTGTCTTAAATACTGTATAAATGTAAAACTTTTCACCGGGGAAGGGGGGAGAGGATGGCGGCATTCCTCCTGCTGCTGGGACCGCAGGCGCGGTCTGTGTGCAAGTGTGACACTGCCACTCTCCAGCCTTCATCCCGCCCACACAGCAAAAAAACCCACCCAAAAAGCCGGGAGGAGCCTGGGGGGCTGGAGAGGGGTGTTGGGCTTGGGCTGGCAGAGGAGGGGTGGGATGTCTCCCTGCCCCCCCCTTCCCTGCCCATTACTCACGCCCAGTTCGTGGTCCTGGCCCCCATGTCAATGTGTTGTTTGGTGGTTGCTCGTGGTTTAGCAGGAGGCTGTCACATAGCTTAGGTCCAAACCGGCCCTGGGGTCATCAGGATTGCCCGTAGAAGCACTTTGTGTCCAACCAGAGGAATGTGGCACAGCTCCTGCCCAGCCCCTGCCTGGCATGAGACAGAGGAGGCTCCTTTAACTGCCTGGGAAAACTCTCTCTCCTCTTGCCTGTTTGCCAAGCCTGGCCCGAGGAGCTGGCAGCGGCCCCAGCCATGCAAGGGGAGCTGTGTGGTGCCAGAAGCTGGCACTGGGTGAGAGGTAGGACATGGTGCTGGAGCAATGCCCGGAGCTCAGCCCCTGGAACAGCACGTGATGGGCTGGAGAGCCAGAGCCTGGGCTGGAGGTGGTGGTGGGTGAGGGGTGCCCAGGGACACTGCTGGGCTCTGTGATGTGCCACAGGGTCCCTGAGCTGTGCACAGTGGGATTTAGCAGGGGGGCTGGTGGACATGGCTGTGCTCAGTGGGATGGGTTTGTAGTGTCACAGAGTGCCCAGGGACACTGCTGGACTGTCTTGTGCCCATGCAGGGGTTTGCCAGCAGCACTGCCCCACACTCTGCTGTGCAGCCACAGGAGCGGTTTGAAGCCGACGATGCCCTCGCTGTGCCCATGTCCTGCTGAGCTCACCCCTTATGCCCCACCGGTCCTGCATCCCCCTCTTCATCCCCATCCCGTTCCAGCAGTGGGCAGGGAGTGAAGGCCCTGTCCTGTCCCTGCCAGGCTCTGGGATGCTGCTGGGCACCAGCACTGCCCAGCCCTGCCTGTGCCCAGTCAGAGGCAGCAACTGGGATTTCTTTTTGGTGTTTCCCAGTGGTTGGGTTGCTTTATTTTGTTTGTTTGTTGGAAATCCATGTTCATTCTTGTCTGTCCTTAACTAGTCCCTGTGTCACCTGGGGCAGCCCCTCCGGCTGCTGCCCCGCGATCAATGCAGAGCTATTTGCACTATAGTACTACACACAATTGCACATAACTAATTAATATTTATGGTGAGGGGGGCTGATTCCCTCCCGATGATTGCATTGTCAGGGGTTGGGTTACATTTTTGGGTTGGGTTTTTGTTCTTTTCTCTGTGACTGACTCATTCTTTCCTGTTCCGTTTTTTTCCCTTTGTCTAATGTTGTTGTTTGGAACGATGGTGCATCATGTTACTAAGAATTTCCCCAGATCTTAACGATGTGTGTTTTTATTAGTAAGCAGCCAGCAGGTGAATGGCATCCCTGGCCACCTTGGAACCCTTTGGAGCTGCTGGCAAGGAGGGATTGCTCCCTGGGAGCATTCCACTGGGCAGCAGAGCCAGCCACTGTCAGGGCACCTTGCAGGGGGGAATCCCAGCATCAGTGACCTTCCCAGGAAGGAAAGAAAAGGGGGATGTTTTCTGCTGGAGCCACCAGCAAAGTGCTGAGACCCCCAGTAACTGCTGGTTTTTTTTTCTGAAAAGGGAAGTACAGCAGAGCCTCCCAGGTTTTGCCTGGGCTCAGGAGCAGTGAGAATTTGGGGGCTTCAGGGGGCGAGATGCCAAATTGCCATGAGCTGGCAGTGCCCTGAGCACAGCAGCAACAGTACATGTCCTGGTGGGGTACTGGTGACCCCCTGCAAGGCTTGGTGCTGGGGTGGCATAACCCCCATAGCACCCATTATGCCTTGGCAGAGCCGGTGGGAGAGGAGTCCGTGGCACAGATGGCACCCTCAACCCCAGTCCTGCATCACTGGGATCATCCTGGCCTAAATGCAAAAAGGCTCAAGGAAGCAGCACTCCCCTGTCACACAGGGCTGTAACACCCTCCCTGTCACAGAGGTAGGCACTGCTGGCTGTGCATGGTGCTGCTCCTGATTTCAGTCACAGCCACAGTGTCAGGGCAGGGAGCTGGACCAAGAGCTCACCAGACAGTGCTGCCAGGGCCAGGCTGCTGTTGGCACTTCTCTGGCCTCCCAGGTGGGAGAAGCATCCCAGGTCCCAGGCAGCTGCTACTCCCTGCTGGCTGCAGTGTGGTTGTTATTCCCATCATAGGAATAATAAAAGTGATTCTTTTTCCAGTGGGTGTTTCCTGGCCTCCTTTGGAGTCAGACTCTGCTTGGGCTGTGCTCGCCTCCTGCTCTCTGCTTTGGGGAAAAGGACATGGGGGAAGAGGGGTGTCCTACAAAACTAGAAGAGCTCAGTCTGGCCTGGAAAAGCCCATGGGCTGAGAAATTTTTTATGTGGAAGTAGAGGTTGGGGTTCCTGTCCTTTCCACCACAGGCAGCCACAACTGTCCTTGGCTCAAAATGACTTTTGGCCCCCATGGCAGCGGGAGGCTGGCCCTGGCACCCTCATTCCTGTAGCTTTCCCCACCTACACACTGCAGCCCAGCTCTGAATCACAGCCAGGGTGCCCAGCCCTGCTGCAGACACCCCTCTCAATCCCAACCATCATCTAAGACAGCCCCAGCACTTGGCTGAGCCCCGGAACATGAGGCAGCCCCAGGGCAAGGATGCAGGTCCAAGGGAGGTGGGGAGAGTCTTCCAAGCTCCTTGAATCCACAGCAGCCAGGCACCCACTGAGCCACAACCTGGCCATCAGTATCCCCTCTGGGGAACAATGTTGCACCCCAACTGCTTCCCCACCCTCCAAGTGCATCTCCATGGGCAGTTTCAGCGCTTTATTGTCTGGCGGTCCTGCTACAGCCCCCCACTGTCCTCCCTGTGGCCTTGGAGCAGGGGGGGATCCACTCCCTCGCCCCCAGCACGGCACCAAAGTGTCCCTGGGAGCTGGAGGCTGCAGGAGCTGCAGCGGTCTGAGAACTGGCACTTAAGGAATCCTGGCTGGGGCCACAGGCTGCTCCTCCTCCGGGCACGGGGAGGGCACGTGGCTGGGCATGGCTGTGGTCCGGTCCCGTGGGTCACTCCGATCTGGGCATCTTTTAAAAACGTGGTTGGAAAATGCCTCCGACTCTGGTTCTGACCAGGTGTTTGCAGCTTTGTTTCTCTTCAAAAGAGACCAAATGCAACCTTTTCTTCCCTTTTATGAGCAGTTCTCGATTTTGGCCAGAAATTGCTGTGCCCACCACTCCTCCAGGTCGATGGGAACAAAGTCTGAAAGAGAGGGGAGAAGCTGGAGGAGGAGCCGATGCTCACCCTGAGCCACCAGAAAAAAATAACCATGGAATCACAGAATATTCTGAGTTGGAAGGGACCCACCCAGATCATCCAGTCCAACTCCTGGCCCTGCACAGACACCCTAACACCAACAATCTCAGCCTGTCCCTCAGAGCATTGTTCAAACCCTCCTGGAGCTCTGGCAGCCTTGGGGCTGTGCCCACTGCCCTGGGGAGCCTGGTCAGTGCCCACAAAGAACCTTTTCCTAATATTCATCCCCAAATTTCCCCCACCCTGTACCATGTCCTCAAAAGGCCAGGATGGGTTTACAGGGACCTTCTCTTCTTGGGGAGCTCTCAGCTGCTGCAGGAGCCCCCAGGCTGTGGTTACAGCCGACTCCAGCTGCCACCGGAGAATTGTTGTCCCCATGCCCACTTTGTTCTGCTGCCCTGGGACAAGCAGGTCCCCAGGGCAGGACCAGGGGGCTCTCCAGCATGATGCTGAATCCACCTGAGTGGCTGGAGAAGGCCTGAATCCCAGAAGCAGGTGTCCTGCTTGCTGGGGCTCCTCCAAGGGGCACAGTGGGACATCCCACCACAGTGCCGGGGGCCAGCTGCCCCTGCCCTGGACCCCCAGTGTGGCCTAAGCACCAGCAGAACAGACCCAATCAGATTTTCCAGCACATCCATCCTCCTCCTCTTGCCACCACAGTCCCACTCAGATGCCTGGCTGAGCCCTCACCAGCTCATTGCACCCCTGAGCCGACGCACCCCGAAGTGCCACAACCACTTCCCACTTACTTTTGAGTCCTGGGTTGGGGGTCTTCTCCACGTACTGCACGGGGCCGCAGGTGCTCTCCCCGCTCCGGCTGCTGTCCAGCTGCTGCTCTACCTGCTGCCAGGCTGGGAGGGGGGGAAACAGGCAGTGGGTGGGTTTGGGATGG
The DNA here is from genome assembly GCA_035221455.1 of Xenops minutus. Lineage (NCBI taxonomy): Eukaryota > Metazoa > Chordata > Aves > Passeriformes > Furnariidae > Xenops > Xenops minutus. Next base: position 1,042,017 of record JAWWEE010000030.1, read on the forward strand.
GGGTTTCTCACCTGGGGGGCTGTAGGAGGGGAGCGGGAGAGGGCACGTTCCCCAGGCTGGCAACTGCATTCCTGCCACTGATGTTCCCAGCAGGATGCAGCTCCACATGCTCCAGCCCCCCAGGTGCTGCCCAGGGCCCCTCTGCCCTCACCTTCGTAGACAAAGCGGACATTTTCCTCGTGGGCCAGGGTGTAGCACTCCTCGGGGGCCGAGACCTGCTGCAGCAGCACCTGTGGCCTCTTGCCATTCACTCTGTTGAACACGAGTTTCTGGGCTGGGCTGTGGAGACAAGCAAGGAGGGCTGAGTGGGGACAGAAGCTCTTTCCACCCTGGTTTGGAGTAAGGACTGGGGCTGTGCAGCTGCCATAGGTTGCCCCATGGTGTGCATGTTCACCCCCGGCCCCAGCAAGGCCAGGGGTACAGCTGCAGCCACCCAGCTCTGTGCCCAAGGGAAGGGACAGAAAGGGACCCAGCCCCCAGGGAGAGGGGGGGTTCTGACACAGGGAGGGCTGCAAGGGGAGATCCCCAGGGAAAAGTAGGGGCTGCCCATCTCTCACCTGTCCTGAGCCAGCAATAAGTGTAGGCCCTAAAATAAAGAATCTGTCACCATTGGGTGAGGGATGCCCAATGGTCCTCTGCAGACCAAGCACCCAGGTTCACAGGGGCAGCCCCGACCCCAGCATGTGCCCAAAGCTCTCCAGGACTGCAGCATAACTCTTGGCTATCAAGGAGCAGGACAGGTTTCCTCAGAGCTGGGATCCCCTCTGGGAGGGTGGCACTTAAACCAGCCCCAGGCTGGAAGCAGCAATGCAGAGCCAAAGGAAAAACTTGGGATGAGACTTCGGGGAACATTCAATGCAAAACTCCAGTATTTTGGCTTTTCTGCCCAGCTCTGAGGCAGGACATGTCTGCAACAGCCACGTTCCTCATGGGACAAAGTCTAAGGGGCCCTGGGAGTGGGTTTGGAAGGTAGGAGAGAGAGGGAACAGGCAGCTCCTGCGGATCTGTGGGCAGGGGCTGGGGAAGATCCCCATGGCCAGGGGCACTGGGCAGGCAGCAGGAGGGCGAGTGTGGCAGCAGCCCCTCCAGTGAATTACAGGAATCCTGGGAAGGAGCCGAGCTGGATGAGGAGCATTTATCTATTTCTTGAAGCTGGAAGGGTCCCCCTGGCCTGCCTGGGTGGGCTTTGCCCCTGCCCTCCAGCCGGGAAAGGGTTTCCTTCGGGATGGATCCATCATGACACCCCCAGGCAATGGAATCCCGTCCAGCACCCACCCAGCAGCTCCAGGTAGCGCTGGTGGACGCCGGGAGTCACGCCAGGCGCCCCCCCGACACCCTTGGGGGCCGCGGGCACGGCCGGTCCCGCGTGGGTGCGCAGCGTGGCCCGGGCGGTCCCAGGGCCGGCCCCGCCGCCCGTTTGTGCAATCGGGGCCGTCCGCGGGGCCGGCGCGGAGGGGTCGGACGAGCCGAGCCCGGGCCGGCGCTGCCCCGCACCGGGACTCCCCGCACCGGGACCCCCCGCGCCCCCCTCGGCGTGACCCCCGGCCCCGCTCCCCGCGGGTTTTGGGACAGCCCCGGGGGGCAGCAGCGGCGCCGAGCCCCGTGTGCCCCGCGGGGGCGGCCCACACCACGCGTGTGCGCGCTCCGCGGGACGCGTGCGGGCACCGGCGG
>JAWWEE010000030.1:1046492-1066517 GCA_035221455.1 Xenops minutus
CGGGGGGCTGGGGGGCTCAGGGTGCTCTGGGGGCTCGGGGGCTTGGGGAGGCGGGTCGCACGGCCGGCAGCCCCTCCCGCGGAACCACGGACCCACTGACCCACACACCCACGGACCCGAGTTCCCCGCTGCGTTTTTTCCTAGGAAAGTCCCGACATCCCACCCTCAGGCAGCCCCGGCTCTCCTGCTTGGTGCTGTATTTTTTCCAGGAAAATCCCAAATATCCTGTTGGATGAGCTGGAGGCATATTTCTTCCAGCACAGACCCACTCAGCAGTGGGCCTGGGCTCCCCACTTTATGTTTTTTTCTGGGAAAAATCTGATATTCAACTCTGCAGCAGCCTTGGCTCTCCTGCTCAGTGCTGTATTTTTTTCCAGAAAACCCCCAATATCCCACTCTCAGATGAGCTTGATCCCTGCTTTTTTTCCAGCAAAAACCCCTTGGACAGCCAAGGCTTCCCCACTTGATGCTTTATTTTTTCCAGGCAAACCACAATATTCAACTCTTGTCCATCCCAGCCTTCCTTAATCAATACACACAATATTTTTTTCCAGTAGATCCCCAATATTCAACTCTTAAACAGACCAGCCAGAGAAGCCTCAAAATCCATCTTTCCCCCATGGAAAAATAAACCTTGTGGGGAGGTGCCATGATTGGCACCTGTACAGGGGAATTTGTGTCCTGCCCACCCAGCAGCACCCGCTGTCCTGGGTTAAAATAATCCCCAGGCTGGGAAGCTGTAGGAGCCAAAACCTGGATGGTGAAGGTGCCAAAAAAGGCTGTAAATATCATCAAAATCAGGTGGGGCTGGTGCAGAGGTACCAGTGGAGTACAGCAGCCAAGAGCACAGGGAGCTCCAGAATTGGGGCGTTTTGGGCCCTGGAGTCTCTCCATCCATGTTCTGCTGGTTGTCCAGCTGCTCCCAGTTCTCCATCTGGGAGCAAAGAGCTAGGCAAAGAGTCCCCAGGCTGTGCTGCACCCACAGTCTTGTCCTTGGACACCAGAGGCTCCATCCAGTTCTGCCTCTCCCAGCAGTGAGTGCTGGGGGGGATGTGGAGGGGGGGGACCAGGCCATGCCCGGCTAGGGTTGAGGTGGGATCTGGTGCCCACAGCATCTCTGCCTATGTGGAGGCCACGGGATTGCCCAACCTGCTGCCCCCCATCCTTCTGGATGTCTCACAGGGCTGGGAGACGTGGGGGGGCACCCAGCCCGCCACCCTCGACCTCCTCGTCAGCATCAACATGATGCACATTGCGGAGCTGCGGTGCACCGAGGTGAGCAGCCCTCCCCCAGTCCCTGTGCCCTGCTCTGGGGGTGCCAGGGCCAAGGAGGGGGCTCCCGGGGGGTGTCCCCAGCCCCCTGACCCGGTCCCCACCCTTCTTGTTCCCCAGGGCCTGTTCAAGGGGGCTGGGGTGCTGCTGAAGCCTGGAGGAGTGCTCTTCACCTACGGGGTGGGTCACTGTCCAGAGGGGCACAGGGTGCCACTGGTGATGCTGCACGTGGTGGGCTGGTGGGAGGGCAGCTCCAGGCATGGCTTGGGGGAGCTGGGAAAGGGGGGAGCTTGGGTTTAGGGGATCTCTGCCTTTTGGGGTACATGCTGAGCTCTGCATGGGGCAGTTTTGGATGGGAGAGATCCTGTCCTCCCTTGCCTTATCTGAGGCAGGGTTTGGGGGGACTGCAGACGGCGACAGGACCCAAGGTGGGTGACAGGACTTGAGGTGGTGATGGGACTCGAGGTGCATGGCGGAACCTGAGGTGGGTGACAGAGCCCCCAGTGGGTGACAGGACTTGCTGAGGATGATGGGACCCATCTCCCTCTTGGGGGTCATATCTCTTCCTGCTTGGTTTCTGTGCGTGGTGGGAACAGCAGCCCATGGAGGTGGGGGCTCGGGGGGACACAGGATGGCTCATGCCTGCAGCTCCTGCTCCATGTCCCACCAGCCCTATGCCGTGGATGGACAGATCAGCCCCCAGAGCAACGTGGACTTTGACCGCAGCCTGAGACAGAGGTAGGAGAAGGCCTGGGGGGCCCAGGCTGCTGCGGGCCCGTCCTGTCTGTCCTGCCCCTGCTCCTGCAGCTGCAGGAAACTCCCTCCCAGCGTGGTCCTTCAAGATAAGCGGTGTCTGGGGGTAGCCCCCCACCCAGGGGCAGCCCCGGGAGATGGAGATGCTTCAGGGCACGATGTCTGTCTGCCCACTCCTCCCTCCCTGTCCGTCTGTCTGACCCAACCTCCCTCCCGGCAGTAATCCCGCCTGGGGCCTGCGGGACACGGCGCTGCTGCGGGAACTGGCCGAGGCCAACGGGCTGCGCCTGGAGAGGCTGGTGAGTGAACGGGTCTGGGGGGAGGGTGGTCCCCACCCCGGCGGACCCCTGACCCCGGCTCTGCGCTCCCAGGTGGACATGCCGGCCAACAACAAGAGTCTCATCTTCCGCAAGCTGTAACCTGCCCTGGCAGCAGCTCCGGCACTGCTGCCTCCTCAAGGTCCCAGCGTCCCCCCAGTGGTGCCAGCTGGGGACGGCAGTGATGGCACAGTGCCCCACTCACCTTAGCTGGCACAGGTGTGGGAGAGCGGGCACAGCACCCCTGGGCACGGGGGAGACTTCATGCTCTGTTTCCTCAGAGGATGCTGTGCCAATGGCAGGTGGCCCATCCCACTTCCCCCTCCCTTCCCCTGTGCTCCCCCCAATAAACTTCGTGTCTTTGCCTCCCCCCGCCCCAGCAGCATCCCGATGCTTTCAGTGCAGACACGGGGGTGCATCTCCAACCCCCTCAGCACCAGCGAGGGGGTCAGATCCTGCACCGGGGGTGCTATATGGGGTCCAGAAGCTTTGGTGGAGTGGGAAAGTTTTTATGGGGAGCAGGGATGTCCTGGCAGACCTCCCACCCCTCTGCAACCCAACACAGTTCTTTATTGCTGCTGGCCAGGCTGGGGGGCACACGAGGTGGGGACGTGCAGCAGATAAATTATAGGGGAGAGGGAGCTGGGCTGGGGCTCAGCATGGGGTTAGGGGAACTACATGATGGTGGTAACCTCTAGGTACAGGTGCAGGAGCTCCCCCAGGCTGCCCCCTCCAAGGTGTGTCTGCAGCTCCCCCCGTCGGCATGTCCCGACTCTCCCCTAGTCCTGGAAGCGGTTCAGGAGGTCGCAGGTTTTCTTCTCCATCAGCTCATAGATCTTCTTCACCCGCTTGTCGTTGGCGGCGCGGACGTAGCTGCTGGGGTCCAGCGTGGCCATGCCATCGTGCACCTCGCCCATGATGATCAGCGGCCCGTCCTCCGCCGTCATGTTGGGGCAGGGGCAGCTCCAATCCATGTCGGTCAAGGTCACCTCCAGGTACTTGATGTTGAAGAACTTGAGGCCCATCTTCTCGTCCTTGAGCACGTCCTCGAGGGCGAAGCGCGCGATGCCGGAGTCCTGATCCTCCACGATCTCCATCAGCCGGCCCACAATGGCGAAGTCGCTGCGGCACAGGCTCAGCACCATCTTGCTCTTTAGGCGGCAGGCCTTGCACTGCAGGCTCTTGGGGAACGGGCACACGTCCTCGCAGGTCTCCTTGCTCTCAAAGTTGTTGGTGTTGCCCTCGCAGCCGCCGTAGACAAAGGAGTGGCACTGCTTCAGCAGGTGGTTGTACGCCCAGCGCGGCTCCCAGTTCTGGCAGGGCCCCTGCACCATGGGCAGCAGGCAGGTGGGCCGGGCGCTGCCCAGGCAGGCAGCTCGGCACTCCTCGTACGTCTCGAAGTGGTTCCTGTTGGCCCCGCAGCCGCCGTAGCGGAAGGTGAGGCAGGAGCCCTGCTTGGCATCAAAGTGCCAGCGCACCTCCAGGGCCTCGCAGCGCCGCCGGTCCGGCTCCTTCAGGCACTCCGCGCTGGGGAAGGGCTGGGGGCTGCCGGTCCGCGGGGTCCCCCCCGGCTCCCGCCTCACCACGGACAGCGGGAAGTCGGCGCGGAGCAACCCGGCGGCGTTGCGGGCCGTGCAGGTGTAGATGCCGGCGTCCTCGTGGCGGGCGTTGTAGATGACCAGCTGGCCGATGTTGGTGACCACCACGTTGCCGTACATCTGGTCCGGCCGCATGATGAAGTTCTCGTCGCGCTCGCTCTGCTTCTCCCAGGTGATGTCGGGCCGCGGCCGCCCGCTGACATCGCAGCGAAAGCTGACGGTGCCGCCGGCGCGCACGGACTGGTGGAAGGGGTTGGTGTATAGCGCGGGGGGCACCGGCACGTCGGGGCCGGCGCCGGGCGTGGGGCGCGCCGTGGTCTCCTGCGGCACCGGGCTGGTGTCGGGCCAGGTGAAGATGTGCTTGCAGGGCACGGTGGTGAGGCGGGTGCCGCGCAGACACGCCTCGGCGTCCATGTAGCACTTGTTGTAGTAGGTGAGGCCATCGGAGGCGCAGGTGAAGTTGGGCTCCTTCTCGCAGCGGTCCTTGCACTTGCAGACGGGCTGCCCGTCCCAGATGTCGCAGTCGGAGCCCTGCTGGGCGCACACGAAGCTCTCGCAGGTGGCGGCGGGTGCCAGTGCCAGCGCCGGGGCGCTGCCGTCGGCGAAACGCGCGGCCACGCAGCTCCGCAGCCCGCACACGTTGGTGCAGCACTTCTCAAAGTCTTCACAGTCCTGGCCGGGGAGGGAGAGGAGGTTGTGGGAGGGGCAGGGAGGTCACCGCCGGCGCTGTGGCTGTGGGTGCTGTTCCCACCCCAGTGGGGCTGTTGGGTGGGAAGGTGTCCCCCGCACAGCCCGGTGCACCTTCAGCGCCGCCGGGCTCTGCGGCAGAGCCTAAAACCTCCCCGCCACAGCTGCACCGTCCCCAGCCCTCCCTCAGCACCCCCAGGATCTTTTCAGTGATGACGGACCCGCAGTAAGCGGCGTCTGGCCCCTCTCAGGTTCTGCTGGCTGAGGGCAGGCAGAGCTCATTACACAGATGAATTGTGAAGGAGCCTCCCCTGGGTCCGGGCAGCGCTAACCGGGGTGGGGGTGCTGGTGCCTCTGCTCACTCCTGCGGAGCCCAGAGCCAGGGGATGAGGCTCTCTCGGGCAGCCCGGCCCGTGGGTAGGTTTTTGCCCTCGGGGAAGAGCTGGGAGGGGGCTCTGTCCTCTGCCTGGTGGGATCCCTGTCCCAGCACACCCATTGCCTTCATCCCGGCCCCTTGGCTGAGTGGGAGCATCCTGGGGGTGCGCGGAGGGGGATCGTGTCCATGAGGCAGGATCCTGAGGGGGGAACATGTGGGGGCAACAAGCAGTTTCTCTGCCTGTTGGGGTCGGGGAGTATCTCCGGGGCACCCCTCACGGGCAGCCGACAGTAGGGGCTTGGATGGGGGGGAAAGAGGCAGATGGGCTGAGCCCATTGCTCTGAAAAAACTGAACCGGCTCTGCCACCTGGCACAGGACCCGCATCCCAAAGCATCTCCTCGGGGAGCTGGGGATGTCCCCCAAAACCTGCTACCCTCCCGCCGCTCGGCGCTCACCTGGTCGGCCTGGCACTCCCGCTCGCAGGTGCTCTGCGCGTCCACCCACAGGTTGGGGTTCAGCTGGTTGGGGCACACGCCCGGGTGCCGCGTCCTACCGGGCTGCAGGCTCAGCCCGGCCGCCGCCGCCAGCGCGGGCAGGAGCAGCGCGATGCCCACGGGGATCCGCTGCCTCCCAGCCCCACGCGGGTCTCGGGCCCCGCCGCTCCCACGAGGAGCCATCGGGCCACCCCGCGCCGCCGGCCTGGCTCGCTGGCGAGGGCTCGGGAGAAATCACATTCAGGACGGAGGGGATGAGGGAGAAGGCGGGCGAGCGGGGGGACAAAGAGTAGGATGAGGGGAAGGAGGAGGAGGAGGAGGAGGAGGAGGAGGAGGAGAGGACCAAACCTCTGCCCTTCAGCACGGCCGGCGCCCGCAGGACCACCGGCGCTGCCGCCCGCCTCCATCCATCGCCGCCGCGGCTCTCGGGGACACGGTGGCAGCAGCGAGTGTCCCTCGGGGCTCAGTCCATCCCCGTCGCGGCGAGCAGGGCGAGTGGGGTGGAAGGGGAGGACGGGAAGGTTGTAATCTGAATCCCCTCCCTTCCCACTGATGTTTCTGGGTGTTTGGAATGGGAAAGGCGCTGACCTCAGCCTCTAACCCCGGCAAGCCCGGCGATCCCTGGGCAAACACGGGGGGAGATCAAAGGCAGAATGCAGAAAGTCTCCAAAGAGGGAGAGTGAAAGGAGGGAGGGAGGGATGCACAAAAACCCGCCCGGCCCACGGAGCCGAATTCCTGCAGGATGAGAAAACAGCCAGAGCCCGCGGTCCGGTGGGACGGGGCAGTGGGGGGCACTCGGAGCCCACGCTGCGAGACCGGCCCCGGGAGCCCCCCAGCCCGCACCTCGCCCCTGGGCACCCAGGAGCGGGATACGCGCCCCGGCACGGATCCATCCCCGCTCCCCGGCACGGATCCATCCCCGCTCCCCGGCCGGCATCCCACGAGTGCCGCGCTGCCGGCACACGACTCCGGCTCGTCCGGTGGAGTGGGTGCCCACCCAGCCCCTTGGAGGGGCTCCCCCAGCCCCTCTGGGGCTCCCAGCCCTCCCTCCCCGCTGATTTACAGCCAGGCTGTCCTCTGAGCCATCCCAGACCCCGGCATGCTGTGCCTGGGCTCACCCAGCACGTCCCGCACCGGCCCTGAGCTGGCAGGAGCCGACCCCGGCTCCCCGGCCAGATCCCCTTAATCCCCGGTGGAGACTGACCTGCAGAAGGAACATTTCATGGCATTTTGGGAGTATTAACTCTTCCGGCTCTGGCAAGAGCTTCAGCACCAGGAGGGATCTGCAGCCCCTGTGAAACAGCAAATCCGAGGGGCTTTTGCCCCGGAGAAGCAGCTCAGCATCTCCAGACCCTTCTGGGGGGTGGTGGTGGAGGTGAAAAAAAAAGGAGGGGGGAGCCCTTTCTCGACTTCTTTTTTTTTGTGAGGAATCCAACCAACCTGCACCCCAGAGGTGCTTTTCCATGTCATGCTTTGGTGCTCTCTCATTGTGCAGCTCCTTGGGCAAGCCCTTTTGCCCCAGACCAGGCAGTCTGGGGGGGGCTCTCGACATCCCATGGTGGTGTGAGTAGGGTGCAGTCACAGTGACCTCCAGCCATGACCTGCCACTGCTGCCACTTCCCCGCCAGGGCTGGCAAATGACTGCATTGCCGGGGGCTCTGGGCTGGCTGGGGTGACCCTGGGGCTCCCCAAGGCCCAAAATCCCAAAGCACAGTCAGGCCTGTCACCAGCTGGCCATGACCAGGGCCACAACATGTCCCATGGCTGTGCTGGGGATCCCCAGTTTCACAGTCGAGCAGCCACCCAAGCGTTCCTCCAGCTGTGGATGCTGAAGGAGGTTTCACTGTCCCAGGACACTCGTGGGGAGGCTGATACGTTTTGCAAACAGTGAATTGCATCAGGACAGCCCAGCCAGGAGCTCCTGGAGGCTGTACCCGACGTGCCCCAGCAGCCTGGAGACCCCCAGACCCACCCAGCCGACCCATGCACCAGCTACCTGGAGATCCCTGACCCACAAACCCACCTCGCTCCAGCTGGGAAGTTGTGTGGCAGCTGCAGGGCACCTCTCTCCCTGGGGATGCAGCCCAGCACTATAGAGCCACGGCCAGGGTGCCCCAGGGTCCTTCCAAGAGTACTGGTGCAGGAGGAAAGGGAAGGGGAACAGGAAACCTGGAGCGCAGCTTTCACCCATCCCCAGGCTGGGCTCTGTGTGGTCACAGCACGATGCCAGTGCTGGGGTCTGGGTCAGCTCCTGCCCCACAACCCCTTTCCAGAGCTAGAGGAGCAGCCCCTGAGGGGGCTTCACACCAGAGCCCGAAATGCCTCATCCCTGTGTCACAGGGATCAAAGGCCGTGAGGCTGGACAAGCAGTGGCCAGGAGCCTTCCCAGTGGTGCAGGGCTGGACGGAGGGATGCCAGGGGCTGCGTGGTTGGAAATGCAGCTCCCAAGAACTTGAGATCCTCACCCACACCTGGGGACCTTCACCCAGCTTGGGACTCTCACCCCCACCTGGGGACCCCCAGCCGGCCTCTTCTAGTACTTCTTCAGGAGAATGTGAAAGACAAAGTGACTCTCCCCACCCCGAAAAAGCCCATGGTACTTTCATCATCTCAAGGCTGAAAGCTGCTGTAACTTCAGTCTCCCCCAAACTGTTCACCTCCATGTGTCCAAGCACTCACCATACCCTAAAAGAGGGATTTTTGGGGTCCCTTTCAAAGATCCCAGACATAGATGGAAGTTTATCGCAGAATATTCTGAATTGGAAATGACCCACAAGGACCACTGAGTCCAACTCTGAAGTGAATAACCCATACAGGGATTGAACCCATGACCTTGGCATTGTTAGGACCACACTTTAATCAACCGAGCTCATCTCAGGTTATGGTTCATCTTCTCCCTCCAAAACAAGGAAGTGGCTCAGCACCATGTCCTGGAGGAGGGGTGCAGTGTTGTGTCCCCCTTCAAAAATTTCCTGGGGGCTCCTAACCCTCCAAGGCACCCACAGGGAGGTGCACCCTCATTTCCAAGCATCTTGCAGTTGGATGGAGGTCACCACCTCCTCCCAGCCTGTGTGGGACAGCGAGACCAATCCAATACACCTCGAATTGGGAAGGCATGTGTGGAGAAACACACTCCATGAGGAAAGCCTGAATCACCCAAGGAGAACCTGCTCCCTGCTCTTTCTCCAAGGAGCCCTGAAGCTCTCTCAGCCTCCCCACCACGTTCAGGCTGTGCAGTGTTTTCCTGCCCTGCTCTTCCCAAGCAGGCAGCTGTGGCCCAGGCAGCCCCCGCTGCTCCAGCATAATGGGCTCCGGCTGTCCCTGCCCACCTGAAACCACACACAGCCTTTGTTTCGGCCCTGCAAGAGCCAACAGACACTTCCAGAACCCCCTGAAAAAAGGAAAAAAAAAAAAAAAGGCTCCGTGACTCTTCCCTGACCAGGCTTTCACCTTAGCTCCAGGGTTTTCCAGGCTGCAGACACGATCTCATTTCCCCCTGCCCCCTCCCAGCCCAGGCAATTACTACTTAAGCTGTTAAAACAAGCGTGGCCAGTCTGGTACGAAGTGGAAAATCTGATCCTAGGGAAGCGAGAAGCAAGGGAAAAGGGAGGTCAAGGGGAGGTGGGCTGGGAGAAAAGGATCAGACAAGAAGTCTCCCTCCACCCCAGGAGCAAATCCCCCTTCTCTGGGGCTCCCAGTGCCTCCAGAGGCCACCCTGATGTGACGCTGGTGCTGCATCCTCTGTTTCAGTCACATTTATCCCAGGATGGCTTCTAGCTTGCTCCAGTCTGGGCAGGATGGGTGACTAGTCCCCCAGGACCACCTGGACCCAAAGAAGGGATTTAAGGCTTTGACTGTACTTGCAAACCTGTCCCTGTGGGGCAGGATGGGCACAATTCCCACCAAGCTGCTGGAGAGCCCGGCTTCCTCCAGCCACCTATGGGACAATCCATGTTGGAGATGAGTCCGTGTTTTCTTAGAGCTCCACCAGCCCAAAACTTGATTCTGTGACAATCAGGAACAGATTTAGCCTCTGCACGTATGGAAAAGGGCAAAAAGCCACCAGGGCCAGGAATCATGACTAAGACTCCCCAGAAAATGTCATTTGAGTTGTTTTGTGGATGACCTGGAAGTGGGAACACACCTGCACCACAAGAGCCCTGAATCCCCAGGTATGGGCAAACTACCACCTTTTCCCTTTAACCTCTTCCCAGCCGACACAAAAACAGATACCATTTCTCCACTTTTCAATTGGTAGTTCAAAACAAACAAAAAGACTTTAATTTATACAAAACAAAACCATGTAGAATCAGTTGAACAACACTGACTGTACAAAGGAATAAAAAAATAAAAGGATAGTCCAAAAAAACCAACTCAGGAATGGTACAAGTGTTGGAGAGCAGCTACAGACTAGTGTTGACATCAGATGCAAGAATTTTTTCCTTTTAAATTAAAAAATAAAAAAAAGTTTGTTGCTGGGCAATCACTCCAGGGAAATCTTCCACCCTCACTGCAGACAGGGTCCGTGAGACATTGGAGAGTGGCAAAACCCAAATCAACGGCAGGGAAACGGTATGGGGAGGTGGCACACGTGGCACAGCCAAACCAAAGCAGAGGTACAGCGAGTTTTAGGACATGCAGCAGCTTGATGGTTTCAGGAAGGAGCCCTCCATCCCTCTTCGCCCCACACACCGGTGCCGGAAGCAGCTGGGCACTGCGGTGCCCAGGCGGCGTTTCCCAGGAGAAGCCGCCGGTTTTGGTGCCCATCACCTGTTGGCCGTATATCCCCGGGCTGCTGAGCCAGCGATTGTCTTCTCTGTGTGTTAAGTGATGGGAAACAGGTGCCAGCCATCCCAGACAGGTTCTCCAAATCCCCCGGCCTTGCGCCACCGAGCCAGGCCCGGCCCCGGCTTTGCTCTCGAGCCAAAGCACCACTACAAAGGATTCTTCTCCCCCTCCACCTGCCTGGGGTTTAATTCTCTCCCTGTTCACTTGAGCTGGGTGATAAAGCAGAGACAGAGCTGAGCCAAGAGACCTGCCCCTGTTGTGTCCTGCAGAGGGGAGGGGAAGGCTCTGGCACCTCCCCAGTCAGCTCGGGAGCGAGGGAAGGCGATGTCCCTGCGGAGGGACGTGTCCCTGCCCGGGCACGGCGGGTCCGTCGGCTGCACGGGAGCCGCTGCAGCTTCATCCTGCCCACACAGTGCAACAAGCGGCTTGGGGAGGGGGAGCAGAGCAAGCCCAGGCCTCGAGGAGCTGCTGGTGCCAGCTGGAGCAGGATGGCAGCACTGCACACGTCACCTCCTACCACGCTACTCACAGTCTACACGCCTCGGCCACCTACGAGAATCTGCCACCAGAGCTCAGCCCCACTGCCAGGCCCCCTCAGCTTCTGGGTAAGGGCTGGGTGTTACTTCTCAGCTTCCAGGTGAATTCCCAGCATAGGTGAGCCATGGGATGAAGCCAGGGAAGCAGGTGCGCTTGCTTGACAGAAGATCCATCCCAAGCTCTTGCCCCTCCAAAATTGAAGGGCTGTCCTACGGAGCAAAGCAGTTTGCTCTCCTGATCTCCTGGGACTGCCCCAAGAGCTGAGTGACTTTGCCACTAAGGGACCTGGGGATTGCTGTTTCCCCACCCCAACCTTTCACCTTCCCAGTCCCTGCTCCTTCACGCTCCAGTGGGAAAAGCTGCCTCTGCCCTTTCCCACTTTCATCCAGGAGGAGCCACAGCAGCACGAGCTCAGGCAGCGTCTTTGGGAAAGTAAAGCTGGAAGCAGCCAGGATCCAGGGGCTGTCACACGGGGTGGGATTATGGAGGGCACTGGAAACAACAGCCAAGGTTTTGCAGCAATAAGGGACAAAATTCAGCATTTTTCCTCTGCTTTAGGCACAAGGCTTCCACCCCCTGCTCCCAAAAGCCCAACCAGAAGGCGCAAAGTGAGCAAGGCATCAGTCTGACCCCAGAGCTGCCTCTTCCTCCTGCCTGCCCAAAAAACCCCAGCCCTTCGTGACCCTGGCCTCTCCACTCTGCCATCCCACCTTGCCTTCGGCACTCACAAGTTCTAGGGAACGACTGGAATAAAGCAGCTTGGGGCATGTTCCACACCAATTGTCCTTTCCTTCTGCACATGTGGTCTTTAAAAACACCAGCATGAGCCCGGGGGCGAGGGAAAGTCTCTTAAAGCATTTATGTGTTTTCATCAGAAAATCCTCCACTTCTCCCCTTTGCTGACACTGGGAAAGTCAATCCAGTGCTTGTATTTACATGGCTGCATAAAATTTTCCCTGACTGCTTCTTAAAAAAACCCTTAAAAAACAAGTGATATATATATATTTATGTATAATATTTACATAAATAAGTGAAGGCGGCGAGCACAGCGCTGCCTTCCCCTTTCCAATTGGCCAACTCTTGCCTTGTTTTCTGGATTTTTGGCAACAGCAGGTGAACATCCTGGTGAAAACTGCCATTATTCCCTTGTCCCTGTTTCTTTTGTCTACATCCAATGATCACTATTGCACCAGCAATCTGTTCAGGAGGCCAAGAGTTAAAGTTGCAGCACAGACTCTCCTTGCCTACTCCCTTAAGCCTCTCAATCTTCCATTAAATCCATTGCTCCATTGAGACTGGATGAGCTTTTTTTCCCCTTCCCCCCTCCCCAACCCGGCAGCTGCTGAATTTTCCACCCCAGGCCGAGAGGCAAAGCCCAAAGCATTCTTGGAGGGTCACTTGGCAGATCCTCTCCCTGCCAGCGCTGCGGGATCCAGCCGGCACCACGCTTCTTTCTATGCCAAGCCAAAACGTGAGCACATTCCTAACGCTTGTGCGTGCCATTGGAAAAGCAACCCATCCAAAAGGATCCAGTGGGAAAGGGTTCGGTGTGCAAACAGCTGTACATCAGCGGGTGGGTGCGGATCCGACAGAGGCTCACAGTGCCCATCCTGCTAAGAGATCTTGCAGTTGTTGCGTGAGCAGTTCTGTGGGGGGCTCTGGGGCGGCCGGATGGATTTGGATCTCTTCAAACTGTTCCCTTTGCTGCTGCTGCCACCCCCACTGCTGGCCAGGGAGTACGACCGACCGTGCATCATCACGGCGTTCATCCCGTTGGCCATGGAGAAGGACTTCAGGTGGCTCTTGATGGTGACAGGCAATGGTAACTTGTCGATGAGGTGCACCGGGGTGCAGGACACGATGGCTCGGCAGCACAGGTCCTGTAAGCTGAACACTGGTGGGAGAAACAACCACACAGTCAAAGGCCAAGAGATTTCCTGAGCTGCCCTCATCCCACAGCTATTCCTTACACTGCACAGCTCCTGCTCCTCAGGGAGATGCCAAAAATGATTGCACAGGAGCCTTGAGTAAGGAGCGGGTTAGTTAGGACAAAAGCTTGGGAAATCGAGGTGAGCTCTGCTGTTGGGTATTTGTGCTTTGCCAGACATCAGCTTTGGTGCCAACACAGGGTTAGGCACTGCCAGCCCTCCCCTGCTCAGCACTGGAGGCAGCAGGGCCTGGCTCACATTTCCAATGGACACTTCGCTTCTCAGACCATCCTCTGGCAACCATGTTGTGCCCAGGAAAGAGGCAATAGGATCAGCAAGTCCTGAAACAGGACAGTGTTCCTTGGGACCTGCTTGGGGAGCTGCAACTCTCTGCAGAACCTCCTGGCCACAGAGACCCCACCAAGCCGGAGCAGCATTCTGCCCTTTCCCGTTTCCCAGCAGCCTCTTAGCTCAGCCTGCACCATGTGAGCCTGCCTTGGGAAGTCCCTCTCCTTGGAGGGGAATTCCCAGCCATCGGCCACACGAGGGCAGGCGTTATCCTCCTCCTGCGGTCGCCAGAGCCTGCTGCTATTCCCGAGCAGGCAGCTCCCCATTCACAGAAACACAGACTCATAAAGGTTGGAAAAGCCCTCTAAGACCATCGACTCCCACCATTCCCCTAGCACTGCCAAGGCCACCACTAACCCATGTCCCCAGGTGCCACATTCACACCTTTTCTGAACATCTCCAGGGATGGGGACTCACCACTGCCCTGGGCAGCTGTGCCAGGGCCTGACTGCCCTTTCAGTAAAGAAATTTTGCCAATATCCAATCTAAATCTCCTCTGGCACAACATGAGGCCGTTTCTTTTTGCCCTATCCATTCCCAAGAAGGCAGCCCACAGCTACAAATCCACTAGAATTGGTTCAGGAAAGGTCTGTGAACGCAGCCCCGTCCCTGCCCACCATCCCTCCGTGACCTGGAGACTGTGACACAGCAGCCAGGCTGGGGACAGGAACCCAGGCAGAAGATTTGGTGACTGGGGCTGGCAAATAGGATATTGCCTCCCTGGTGAGCAGGAGCTGAAGATCCATAAGAGGGCAGGTCACCCAGGGAGCACAGATCTCCTGCTGCTCAGACTGCAGTGGGACACAGTGCTACCTCCAGCCAGGAAGAACGTGGGAACTGAGACTATTTTGCTTCAAACCCAACAGGCTGAGACATAACATGGAATCTGCTTGTGGTTTGCCTCACTGCAGCACATGAGCCTGGATATATGGAATACCCCAGCCCACTGCTGCCTGCTGACAGCAGGGAGGAGGTTTAGCCCCTTTCAGCTCCTTGGGCACGCTTTGCTTCCCTCCAGAACAGGGGAGACAGGCTCAGGCAAGGGCAAGGACCAAGGTGCTTACGCTTGGATTCATGCCACACAGACGACTGATTGAAGTGCTTTCAAGCTGGGAGATAATTGCCCTCAGCCTCATCCAGAGTAAGTGGAAAGGCGGAGGATGCCCCAGAGCACTGCAGATCCCAGACATGCTGGACTGCCCTGTGGAGCTGCCCAGCCCTGCGCCTGTACAGGCAGTTTGTGGCTCAGCTTGTCTGGCCTGAGGCGTTTCTCCCTGGCAGGTGGATTCAGCTCCCACAGCTCCTCGGGAACACGGCTCCCACCCAGGCAGCCAGCCCCACCCCTCCATGTGAGCCCAGCCTTTCCCCACAGGGAGTGTCCTGCTTCCCACTGACCTCGGTTGGGTCTACAGATCTTCTCCATGCCGTGCCGCATGAGGACGATGCGGGACAGCTCCGTGAAGGACTCGATGACGTTGAAATTGCACAGGGGGCTCACCTCGAAGAAGGTCATGCAGTTCTTCTCGGCGTAGGCCCGCGCCTGCTCCGTCGGCACCTGCCGCTTGAAGGCCAGGTGGAGCCTGTTTCCCACCAGGATCCGAGGGACACCTGGGGCATGCTGGAACAGGGAAAGGAGTGCAGAAATCATGGCTCACATGAAGGGCCTGGAGGCGAAACGTGTGAGGAGCAGCTGAAGGCACTTGGTGTGTTCAGCTGGAGAAGAGGAGACTGAGGGGAGACCTCATTGCAGGGACAACTCCCTGGGGAGGGGCAGGCACTGATCTCTGCTCTGTGGGGACGAGGGACAGCACTCAGGGAATGGCCTGGAGCTGTTTCAGGGCAGAGTTAGGGTGGGTATCAGGAAAACGTTCTTCCCCAGAGGGTGGTCAGGCCCTGAACAGGCTCCCCAGGGCAGTGGTCACAGGCCCAAGGCTGCCAGAGCTCAAGGAGCATTTGGATGATCCTTTCAGGCACAGGGAGTGACTCTTGGGGATGGTTCTGTGCAAGGCTGGGGGTTGGACTTGATGATCCTTGTGGGTCCCTTCCAGCTCGGGATATTCTGTGATTCTGTGGAATGCCCATGGATTCAGCTCTGAGCAACCTGATCTAGTGGAAGGTGTCCCTGCCTCTGGCAGGGGTTTGGAACAAGGTGGTCTTTAAGGTCCCTTCCAACCCAACTCATTATGTGATTCTGTGATGAGTAGAATGAGAGGCTTCCCACAGAACCATGGGAGGTGGGGGTCTCCCAAGAAGGCAGACTGCTCTTCCCTAAATTTATTAGTGGGTGATGTTGCAGCAGAGAATAGCACATTTTAGAAACGCCATCTTCTCAGAAGCTGGAGCAGAGTCAAGTGTATTTCACACAACTAGGCACATCAACCAAGCTTAAATCATGGAGCAGATAATTACATCGCCCCAGGAAATCAACTGGCTGTTCTGTTATGCCCAGCTTTGGGCTCTGAATCTTCACGTAGCATCCAATTGCCATGGTAGCAAGGCTTCAGATGTTTGTTCTGATGTCTCTTATTTACCTGCTTTCAGGTATTTTGTGAAGCTTAAAATAACAAGTGTGTTCAGTTCCTGGTAGTGGAAGTGGAAAGATGCCAGGCAAGGCATAAATTATTAACTTTTCTAAGGTAGAGATTTGCATGAATTATCTGATGTTAAACATGAATTTCTACTCATACTGCAGTTTTTGAATCTCTTGATGATTTCATTGATTATTCCCTTCATATTTTGTTTAATTCCATAAAACACATGACTGAGTGTGGGAAGGAGACTACATCTTTTTTCTTTCTTTCTTTTTTATAATATCTTTATTATCAGTCTAAATAATTAAAGAAAAGAGCTTTACTTGAATTCGCAAATCATTACAGTGAATTTCTGTTGGCACAATAAAGGACAGCCTTGATCCCAGTGCTCCATAGATATCATGCCAGCTGTTTGCCATTTCACATGTATGAAGAGTTTTCCAGTCTCCTTTAAATCCTATATAACTGGTATCAGGGATCCAAGTGGTTCTTATTTCATCTGTTGTATCCATCTGTGTTGTCTTCTCTTGACCTTTTAAATTTGCAAGCTCTTCTGAGCAAGGACCACATCATTACATTTGCACAGTGATTATTACCAAAGGTCTGGAATCAGTGAGCGTTCCTATAATATAAATAATTACGGAAGAAACCAGCAGTCCAAGCCCAAATGGCAAGACATATGTAAATAACAAAGCTAGATCTTGATAGTTAAATTGACTGCAAAATGAGAAGAAACAGTGGATAGCTGCATAGCAGACAGGAGAAGCCCTCTGAAAAAAATGTATACTTAGACATTTTCACTTTGTTCATCCTGAAAATATCGGGGAGGGAGGATGGTTTTGTTTTCCAAATCAAAGTGAGAAGAACTGTCAAGTATTGCTTTTCAACTAAACTCTATAAGCACCCAGTAAGATCGTTTTAGCCAGCTTGCTATGCTGCACCAAATGACTTCAGGTGGACAACAAAACAGGTAATATATTCAGAGACCTTGCCATTGCATAGGATAGAGCTGGAAAGAAAAGTCTTGCCCAAAACTTGAGTCAGAAGCATGTTGTTGTCAAGGTGGCAGTAGTGCATTCCTGTGACTATCTGACTCGTCACCATAAGGCTGTGTGTTGGATTGCCAACAAAACTGAGAAATGATAGAATAGTTTGGGTTTAAATGGATCTTTCAGGATCATCCCGTTCCAACCCCCTGTCATGGGCAGGGACACCTTCCACTATCCCAGGTTGCTCCAAGCCCCATCCAACCTGGCCTTGAACACTGCCCAGGGTTGAGGCAGCCACAGCTTCTCTGGGCAACCCATGCTAGGACCTCACCACCCTTATTGCAAAAAATTTCATCCTAATATCTAAAATTACCCTTTTTTACTTTATAAAGCATTATCCCTTGTCCTATTGCTACAGGCCTATGAAAAGGTCTGTCCCCATCTTTCATATAAGCACTCTACCTTGTGAAAGTCTGCAATATAATTCACAGTGGATCCTTCTCTTCTCCAGGGTGAGCAAACCCAACTCTCCCAGCTTGCCTCCAGCCCTCAGATTATAGAATAGTTGTGCCTTTGGCCTCCAGGGAATTTTAACCCCTTCTCACCCTTTTGGAATGAAATGCAAAAATACTCCAAGTCCTACTACTGCCTTTGAAAAACCTAGAAGTAGGTAGAGTGTGTAGTGAAGGCATGGGTGTTCTTTCATGTTTACTTCTCTGTTTCACAAGCCAGAAATCTGCAGCCCTTGAACTGCTTCCCTTACATGTGACTAAAATAGTGCCCACACTGTTGATTCTGTGTCTGAATTCTGTTACTACACAGTCTACACTGTGAGTAGAAGGCATTCCCATAAGCTGCTCTGTAACCATCTCAAAAATCACTTGTAGGATCAATGTATTACTTAAATATTCCATCTTTACTCATAGATTTCTATTTTTACCCTCTTTTTATTTCCTCCTCCACTTTTTTCATTTTTCTGTTTTGCCCCAGGAAAAGAATTTAAGGGGGGCAAAAATGCTAATGCAAAATAAATTACTTTTCAAGTTTTTAAGAATGGAAGGCCTGAAGGATGAATAGGGGGAAGCACTGAAAGTTGTAGTAGTAAAAACAAAAACAACAACATAATAATAATTATATTGATAATACCATCACCATAAGGAAAAAAAGGCATTATACAACTCCAAACATCCTCATGCTGCTGCTCGTGTGCATCCACACACTGAACACAAGCAAGACTATGGTTGTCCCTTTACAAAGTGGATATGTTGGGTCTAAAGAATAGGAAGATTAGTAAAAAGCATAAGCAAGGGCAGAAAATGCCTTCTAACACAGAACCAGTAGCTGGACCAGGAAGCTTCAATCTAGGAAAGAGATGGGTGACAAAGGAATGTGACAAAGGTCTTTAAAATCTGCAGTATTGTGTTCAGTACAAGATAAACTTTATTGAAGCAAGCCTAGCAAAAGGACACAAAGATGATTAAGAGACTGTTCCACCTTTCCTCTAAGGAGAGGCTGAGAGAGCTGGGACTGTTTACCTTAGAGAAGGCTCAGGGCATTTTATCCATGTGTACAGATAGCCAGTGGGAAGAAATAAAGAGGAGTGTCAGATTTCTCTCAGTAGTGCCCCATGACAGGACAAGAGGCTGTGAGAGCAGTCAAATTTGGGAACAGGTTGCCCAGAGAAGTTCTGAAGTCTCCATCAGTGGAGATGTACAAAGCTGAGCTGAACACCAATCCAGGTGACCTTGCTTTAGCAGAAGGGTTGGACGAGGTGGTCTCAAGAGGCCCCTTCTATCCTGAGCTGTTCTGTGAAAATCTTGAGGCATACAGGGGGAAAAATAGTGAACAAGAAATTATTGTTTTTTTCTCTTTCTAAGTGAACAGATGGTATCAAAAGGAAATTAGCAAGAGAAAAGTTGGAAACAAATAATAAGAAGAGCTCTTTACATAGTGCATAATTGAACTGTGGAGCTCCTTATCATAGTGTTTTGTGGATGCTAAATAGCAATTAGATAAATGCATGGAAGAAACATTCATCAAGGTCAGTCAAATACAGTATTACCCACAGTTCTTGAATTTTCTGAATGTACAAGACATTGGAAACTGAGAGAATAAACAGAGAAATGTTAATATATTCTTACCAATATAGTCTTGCAGTTCTCATCACTCCTCTTCTGACTTTTGCTACTTGTCACCGTTGAGGACATGACATGATTCAGCTGACCTTACACAGCTGGTCCTGTGTTTAAAAGTATAATGCACATGCACTTTGTGATCCATTCCATTCCAAATGCTCTGTTAAAAACAAACAAACAAAAAAAATAAAGAAATAGGTGTTTGTCTTAGAAGAAGAAAATATGCCCTGAGAAGATAAATTACTCGCAGAGAGGTCAGATTTGTTGAGTAAGATGTTCCATTCTCATAACTGCTTTTGATGAATGCTGTATTATAAGGCACTTAAAAAAAAAAAAATATATATATATTTAATATATATGTATTTCCATACTGAAAACAATTCAAGCACAAGTCAATATTTAACATGATTTTCAGAGGTTTGGTGTATTTCTAAAGTATACAAGTATAAATAAAGTTACTTAAATGACTTAGTGCAAATGGAATTAGGAAATATGTGTTTTCTTCAAAACACAAGAGTATACTAGGAGACTGAAGAATTTCCTATTTTAAAAAAGCAAACAGTACAGTTTTGTGAAAATCAGAAGCATATACTGAAGAAACATTTTATAATTAATTCTTAGGGAAAATAGTGAAGAACTTGTTTTGCACAAGCCAGAAAACTGGCAACTTCTGTAATGGATAAAATGGAGAAGATTGAACCCTGGGGGTTATTTTTAGTTTTGATTATGGCAAATCAAGCAAGTAAAAAAGCAGCTACACTACTGACTTGCAGTGCAAGGAAGGAAAATTCTGGATAAGAATTTTCCTATTTCTTTTTGGGCTGAAGACCTGTGTGCTCAGGCAAAGAAGAAAGAACAAGTGGAAGTGAGAGGATTTTGCGCAAAGAGTCTGTACAAGGTTGAAAATGTTGAAAAATTAGACAGCATGGGGATTAATTGAAGTCTGGGCAAGAAAGTTCTCTCTTGAAGATGAGAGCAGCTGAAGCTGCCTTTGAACTGATGTCAGTGGGACACTGTGATTAAATACATCTTGTTTTTAAAGCACTGCTGGTCCCCGTGGAGCAGTGATTAGGAGCCCAGATCAATTATATGTCGGTATTGGTTTAAGACTGCCTTTTTTTCGCACTGCAAGCCTTTGGAATGAGATGGCAAAAAGGAAAAACTCCAGTTTACTAACCTGGGAAGGCTGTTAGTTTTGTTTGGGTATCACATCTATTCCTCTAAGTTCATTTGGGATAATCCAACTTTCCCCCACCTCGCCTTCCCTTCC
>JAWWEE010000030.1:1066617-1076803 GCA_035221455.1 Xenops minutus
CTCCCCAGGGCAGTGGGCACAGCACCAAGGCTGCCAGAGCTCCAGGAGTGTTTGGATGATGCTCTGGGGCACAGGGGTTGACTCTTGGGGATGGTCCTGTGCAGGGCTGAGGGTTGGACTTGGTGATCCTTGTGGGTCCCTTCCAACTCAGCATATTCTGTGGTTCTGTGATTTCAGAGGGAACTTTCCTACCTTTCCTGACCATTCCCAAGCCCTTTCCTACTACTCCAGGTTTACACAGAGGTGGAGGGGAGGCACTTAGTGCTTTGCTCTGCTCAGTACTGCACTGCCATTGTGTCCCCTCCATAGCAGAGCCATTCCTGTCCTCATATGAGAGGTGACACCTCGGGTGACACCTCCGCAGATTTCTGCTATAGGTCCCTGCACATGTTCCTCCATTCCCTTACCTCATCTATTTCCTTTATCCATCGGTCTATCCCATCGAAGGACCATCGATTAGTGATGTCGTACACTAAGAGAATTCCCTGGTGGAAGAAAATCAGAAGCAACCAGGAGGTTTTATAACAGACAACACGAAAAGGGAGGGGGGGGCACACCTGAAAGACCCCTGTCCATGTGCAGAAACCAGGAGGCCAATGGACAGAATGTTGCTCCAGCTGCACCGTTTGTGTGCCGGGAGGGCAAAAATTGAGACAACAGGGCTGTGCTAATGAACTCCCAGGTCATTAGGGAAGGTTTTACTTCTGTTTTGGCTTTGGCATCCCCCAAATAATTTCCAAAGCTGCAGTCTCTACGCAGGAGCAGGAACTGCCTCAGTGACTGTGTATCTGGAGGAGCAAAACACACCCTTCTGTCACAAATCTGATACAAACTCACTGAGGCAGAAGTAGTCCTTTTCTTTCCCTTTACAGAGAAGAGCTGCAGTCAGTGGTGGGGAGGCAGCAGGACAGGAAAGAATTAATCAAGCACAACCCTCTCCAGAACAGCCTCATTGTCAGCCCTGTGTTTACAAGTAAGAAGCTGAATGATGCCAGTAGGCCCCAGAGAACCTCTGCAGGACACAGCTCTCAGGACTGGGATCCACCCAGGCTTTGCTGAAGGTGTTGCCCACTGTCACGGCCACGCTGGCAGAGAACAACCCTTTCTTTTGGCAAGAGGCACTGACAGCATCCTCAGGCCCACATCCATCATCCCTGAACACTACCCACATCCATGACCCCCTTCCCAGTCCCCTCTGGAGGTGCAGCACAGTGGTGCTGGCCCAGGACAGGCACAATTCCAGGCAGGAGCAGCTCCTTGGAGTCTTCAGCCTCACCCTGAGCTGGGCTGGCAGGACCCAGGAGCACGGCCAGACTGTTGGCCACCACTCAGGTCCACAGCATGCCCTACCAAGGAGCTTTTCTTGACTCAGAGCACCTCTGAGGACGGGCACAAGGGAAGTAGGCTGTGCCTGGCCTTGCAGGCACACAGGTCAGCGTGGCAGGGGCTGCTGCTCAGTACTGGCTGGGCATATCCAGCATTTAGGGAACTGCCCTCAGCAGCAGCATTTCTCCAGCCCCCCTCTTATTTTTCTGACTTCTTGTCACTCTCTTCTTTGCAATCAAGGACATTCCAAGTGACAACAGGCACTCCAAGCTGACTTGGCAGAATCACAGTTGAAGATGCCCTGAAATGGGAACTAGGAAGGAGCACATGAGCTTGTGCTGAGAGAGGAGACAATCCAGCTGGGAAGGCAGTGCTGGATGAAAGGGAATCCAGCAGCAGCAAGACCAAGCTAAGGGCAAACCAAACCAGATCATTGAGCGAAACTTAGCAGAACCAGTCCTCCCTGAACCACGGGTATCCTCAGCAACAGCTGCCCCTATGGGGAAGCCCCAGCACAAGCAAAGAGATCTTAAATTGACAAAGGAAGGTCTCAGCTGGCAGCCTGGTCCTACCCAGGTATCTGAATTCAGCACAGGGAAGGAGGGAGCTGACAAAGTGCCCAGCATCTGTCCTGGTATCAGTCAGGGATCATCAAAGCAATCTCAAATACCTGGAGTTGCTCCTTTATAATTTGAAATGGAAGATGTGCTACATGGGTGGGAAACACCAGCTATCCAGTCCTCCCAAACTCAGCTTTACAACCCCTACTGCTGGCAAAGCCTGACAGGCAGCCTGTACAGAAGGCATGTACCTGATACACCTCAAATTTATGAAAAAATAATAATCAACATGAGATATGGAGCACACAGGAATGATCAACTGGCATCTGAATCCTCCCAGTGAAGTTACATTTGGAGCTGACACTGTTCCCCCATGTGAACAGCAGCCTTCCCCTGAGGACACTGCGTGTGCCCCGACCTTGTCTGCCTTTCTCTCGGCTCCTTCCAAGTAAGTAGCTCTCAAAGCCTGACCAATTTTATAATTTTAGAACAATTCAGATTCCTGATTCTGGAAAATACTGATTCTTGAGCTTTACCCCCAGCCTCACTGCACGGTGCTTCCACCCCAGGTAGTTGCTCTCCAAGCAAAATTTGCTGTTTCTGTCGTCACTGTCCCATCACCATCTCCACACTTGCATTTGTACCTTCTGCAGAAAGGCTCCCATGTACAAAAACAGAAGGGGAGGGGGCACAAAAGGCAAGTCAGGTGTGGTGGGTTGAACTGCATGTTTGACAGCCCAAAATAAGAGTGAGCCCTTCTAAGTCTGGGTTTGAGGTTGTTCTGTGGGACCTGACAAGGAGTTTTTATAATGGCAGAAGTATCTGTGGGATGGGAGAAGCACCTTCAGTGTTCCCCAAGGAAAGTCTTGTGCTCATGCCTAGAGTCCATAATTTTTTGTAGTGCCATTTCTTGTACCGTCCAAAACCTTCATACTCAAAAAGAATTGGAGGTTGTTTTGTTTTGAAGGAGAAGAGGATCAGTTTCTCCTACACTTAGAGAGGAAAAGTAAGAAGGAAGTAATGATTTTCCATAATTAAAAAAAATCTACAATACCAAAGATACTGCTTCTTAAGAATCCAATCTAGAAATACCTATTAGCAAGATTTTAAGTGTATATTAAAAAAAAAAGACTTCGAGCTTTCTTTTAATTTTTCCTCTATTTGTTTTGATTTCCAGCTTCCAAGGCCACGCGTGAGATGAATGAGAGTCAGGAAATTACGAGGCAAGGAGTTTGATGACCTCTTTCCAAGACAAACGTCCAGCAGGATAAATAAAGTCTACTTCCTTCATTTCTGGATTGACAAGTTCCTTTAGCCAAGAGAAACAGACCCAAGACCTAGTTTGTGCTGACTGTTCCTGCCAGGAATATGCTTTAGGAGGAGAGAGTTTTTAAGCTCGCTGGCAGCTTCCGTCTGGATCTTCTTTAAATAGGAATAAGGATAAAACATCAGCAAAAATGCAGCCCCACATTCTCAGCAGGGTGGAAGGTCAAGACCATGATTTCTAAAAGCAAGAGAAGACACCCTGTCTGCCAGCTGGGGCTCCAGGCCACACCACAGCACGTTTACAGGGAATATTGTCCAGGAAAGCTTCCCAAAGCTCTGGAGACACCAAGGCCAAGCTGCCTGTGCCCTGCTCTGTCCCCGTCCTGCCCAGCCCAGCAGTGCTGTAGCTCAGCAGAGGGAAGAAACAGCTTTCTAAACCTCTGGCCAGCCCATGGTGCTGCCAGATAACATTGTACTGCTTCCAAGTGGTGCTGGCATGCTCCAGACACCACGTTTCCAGGGCACACATCCCAAATCCACTCTGTCATTACCATCTCTCCCCCAGAGAGAACAGCACTCAGCCATGCACACAGAGAGAGCTGGCTCCATCTCTGCAGACACTTCCAAGTAAGATCTGTCAGGTTTTTTTAAAGTCTGCTTTGGAATAACGTGCAAAGAATTTTAATTTCCTCCACTCAACAAATGAAGTTTCCCATTTGCAGCCTAATTTGTTCTCTAAGTGCCTCGATGGCTGTCAACACCGTATTATCTCCGTGGCTCTCAATTTTTAGCTTCACAAAGCCCTTTTGTGAGCACTCTGTGCCCCAGGTTCCCACAGCATCAAGTGAAAAGCTCCATGCTCTGCTTCTCAGACCAAGGGTGTTCTGGACCCCTCACAACAGCCTTCCTTCTTTTCCTCCTCAACCTGCCTACAGCTTCTGTGTGAGGTGGAAGATGACTGGACTCATCCCCAGTTCCATCTCAGGTCTTTTCACGTCTGATTTTCAGAGTTCATTCCCATTCTGGTTTTGTTCCACACTACTGCAATTGGCACAACCCTCAGCATCCCAGTGACAGAAATTTCCACATGAGTGAGCAACGAGCGCAGAGAGATCACCAATTATTGTATCCAGCAGCACATGTGGACACTTACTCTGCCAAAACCCAAATTTGTTTCCAGCAGGAGCTTACACAAAGATCTGTCCACATAACTGTGGTGGTGGTGGTGGGGAAAGAGCATCTCTCCGTGCTTACAGCAGGTTTGGGGCAGGTTTGTAAGCAATAAGCTTTTAAAGGTGAGAGGAAATCAGCACACTCACTGTCAGTGCAAAGCAGGCTTGCCCAAGAACACTTCCCAGATGCTTTGGGAGCTGGATCTCCAGCACACAGGGAGCACTCACAGGACTGCCAAAGGCCTCAGCCCAGTGCCAGCAGGTGACAGGGAGGCCAGGGAAGCGCCACTTGCTGATATTCTCCACTGATGGAAAAAAGCTGTTGCTGAAGAAGCCTGAAGACCCCCAGACTGGATTTCTCTGGATGAAGCAAACGATGAACAGAAGATCCAGTGCTGACAGGCACCAGAACACGACTGTCCCTCCTGCACTTTTGGAGCTCCATTTGGTCATGGCTTTCCAGCTGGCACCTCGGACCTTGGCTCGTGGGCAGTTCCATCCTGCTGCCAGACCATTTCCCAACACCACAGCACACTGGGGGGTTATTTATTCCTGAGCTTTTGACAAATATTTTGGCAGGCAGGGCAGACTCCTCCAGCAGCTGGACAACCCCATCTGGATGACTTGAGGTAAGGTATTTGCAGTAACCAAGAAGGCAGAGCTTACACCTGAGTCTGCTGAGCTGCCAAAAATCCACTACCACCTTCCTGCATACTAAGAAACCCTTAACAGGATAAACACCATCTCCTCAAAACACCTGCCTAAGCAGAACTCAACAATATTAATCACTCCTTTAGGGCTGCAGCTTTGCTGTAAGATGGGAGGATTTTTGACACTGTCTGGGAAGAGCTTGGCAAGCCACACTTTCAGAAACAGTTTAAATCACTGGCATATGAGGACACCAGGAATGATCCTAGCACTGCTTCTTCCTGGCTAGATCAGGAAGCACCACCACAAGTCTTACTCCCCTCTGTGATGACTC
This sequence comes from Xenops minutus, assembly GCA_035221455.1. Classification (NCBI taxonomy): domain Eukaryota; kingdom Metazoa; phylum Chordata; class Aves; order Passeriformes; family Furnariidae; genus Xenops; species Xenops minutus. The sequence continues at coordinate 1,071,924 of JAWWEE010000030.1, forward strand.
CTGGAATAGTTTGCATCTGCTCACAGCTGCCAAAAGAGCCACAGCTGCTCCCAACAGCCAAGATCAGTGTGCCAGCTCTGCTGTTGGGATAATGGAGACCTTGAAGCCAACCTGCAAAGGAGCAGAAGTCCAAGAGCAAAAAAAACACAAAAAAGAATTTCTGCAGCACCTTTAAGAATCACTAAATACCTTTCACCATACCCTAAGCTGTGACAATTAACATAAAAATCCTTCTGCAGAACAGCAACTCCACTCTCCCCGAGCTGGTTCTGCATGATGCAACACTACTGGGCTTCCATCTCTACCTCCCTGGTCCTGCTGTGCCTGCACACTCTTCCTGTGCCTGGAGGTCAGTGCTCTGCTATCTCAGACACAAATTCTCCTCTTTTGCCCCAAAGTGCAACCCTCAAGTGATGTGGTCAGGACCTGAGGGAAGGGGTGAAGGAGATGAAGAGAAAACTCAAACCTCAGGGAGGCCAGAGAAAAGGAGGGGTGGCCCAGGCACAGCAGCACCCATGAGCCTCCAAGTGGAGCCCAAGAGCTCGTTGTGTCCCTAATGAGATCAGATCTGCCGGGCAGGGCAGGGAGGAAGGCAAGAGCTCTGTGATCCTCACAGCACACCCAGAGGCAAACACAGCTGGTCCACCCTTCTTAGAGCCAGCTCAGCCAGGACAGTGAGGCTGTTTTACTGCAGATGTTTTCCAGTGGAAGAAGTTCCTGCTGAACATGAAGGCCACGTGTATGGACTCAGGCAAGTGGGGTGGAGTTGAAACTAGGGAAGGTGTTGAGGTATTCCAGTCCTTTCCCTGGGGAAGGAACAGCCGGAAGTTCAGTCTGAGCAATGCATGGGGCGAGGCAGGGCTGTGCTGTGGGGGAAAGGAGAACTCCCAAGAAGGTCTGCTCCCTATCTGGAGACTGTTTTTCCACTTTGCAACCTCTCCAGGGTTTACTTCAGAAGATTCAGTTCTTACCACTATGCTCCAGAAACAGTAAGGACTGTGTGGGGACAGTCCAGCGTGCTTCCCTGGCTTGGAGACACTTTTCATACCCAGTATTCTCTCAAGCACTGGCTATTCAGATCCTAGTAAGGGCTGCCAGGCTGCTGAGCCAGCCCCCAGTTCTCACAGCTAACCTGTCAAAATCCTCTCTGAAACCTCATTCTTCAAGCTCCCCTTGTGCTCCTCAGGCTCTTACTCAGCAAGAACCTTCTGCTAATTCTCCGTGGGAAGCTGCTTGTGGCCAGTGTACACCAAGTTGTTCTTATGTAAATATCACACTGCACTGCAAACAGAGCTTTTCCCACCCTGGCATCTCTGTTCTCTGGATTTCTTCTTCCTGAGCTCTTGGATTTTAGGTTAAAACATCTGTTTCTCTTGCCTCCAATGGGATTTGTGTCAGTCTTCCCATGGCAGAAGCCTTGGAGTCTGATGAATCCAAGGCAGCAGAGAGGGAAGCAAACAGCTGAAGCCAGTACAGCACACAGGCCTGCATACACCTTGGAGAGCCCACCTGGAGTACTGCATCCAGCTCTGGGGCCTCCATCATCATCAGGACATGGACATGTTAGAGCAGGTCCAGAGGAGGCCACGGAGATGGTCTGAGGGCTGGAGCCCCTCTGCTCTGGAGACTGGCTGGAAGAGCTGGGGGGGTATTCACCTGGAGAACAGAAGGCTCCAGGGAGACCTGAGAGCCCCTTCCAGTGCCTAAAGGGGCTCCAGGAGAGCTGGAGAGGGACTTGGGACGAGAGATGCAGGGTCAGGACAAGGGGGAATGGCTTCCCACTGCCAGAGGGCAGGGTTAGATGGGATATTGGGAAGGAATTCTTTGCTGTGAGGGTGGCAAGGCCCTGGCACAGGCTGGGCAGAGAAGCTGTGGCTGCCCCATCTCTGGAAGTGTTCAAGGCCAGGTTGGACGGGGCTTGGAGCAACCTGGTCTAGTGGAAGGTGTCTCTGCCCACGGCAGGGGGTGGAATAAGTTGAGCTTTAAGGTCCCTTCCAACCCAAACCATTCTGGGATCATGTGATTGGAGCTCCAGACTTTTCTGAAATGTGTAGGGGCAGAGAGAAGCTTAAAGATAAACTCAGACACAGGACTGAGCATGTGAATGGGAGATCCTGGGCTCTCCCACTGCAGAACTCCAACACTCCCTGCCCAGCACTCCTGCACCAGGAAATTGGCCCCTGCTTCAAAGGAGTTGCCTCAAAGCATCCAGACCACCAGAGATGTGCAGAAACATGAATGAACAGGACCTCAGAGGAGAGCTCAATCTCACAGCCCAGGTGAGGTCCTCCCATGTCTACAGCACAAGTGAATTTGCAGAAAGTCTTAGAGAAAGAGAGCAAGATGGATATTCCCAGTTTGCAAAGCAAAGGTCCTACAAGGAGCAAAAAGCTGAGAGTGGCGAGAGCTTGAATAAAAGTGGCAAAGTTTCCTAAAGGTTGGGAATCTGCCGAGACACCAGCACAGTCAGGAGGCTGATAGACACCTTTTGACTCTTAGTGTCTAAGAGAGTAAGAATTTATTCCAAAGTTTTCCAATTTGGAAATAATAAGGTAAATACAGTAGTTCATTAAACTCAGGGAGATTTTATCCTGGAGAGACCCTGTCATAAAAGGACAACAACAGAACTATGAGAAAGCACTAAAAGCAATTTTCCAGAGGACCACAAGCGTTTTTGTGCTTTTGAGGATCTCAGTGCTGTTCTGGATCAGGGTCCAAAGGAGAAACTCAAACTGGAAAGCTCTACCTCAAATTTTAAGGAACACACACACTTTATGATCCAGTTGAGCTGTTCTAGTTTCAAGTTTGCCTCAGACACACACGTAGGAGCCACCCTATTTTTGGAACTGACTCGATGGCAACACAGGCTGGAAGAGCTCCACTGGGAAAGCCAGTGTCATATTTAAACAAATATGAGAAACCTCAGAAAGTAGGAGCTCCCACATCAAAGCTTAAGGCAGATCTAGAGCGAGAATTGCCTTATCCTCTCTAACCTCATCTCTAGAAATTAATACTGAATATAGTCTGTATAGACCTTTTCTGTAGGAGTTTAGTAAAGTCTGTCATTCCCTTCCCTCTCTCCCACCATTTCCTAAGAACAGAATCCCAGGCAACAAGATGCCTTTTGGCATCTCCACAAATCCTTTTGATGATCAATGCATTCCTCTTTAGAGCCCTTTACTACAGCAGGAAAGATTTTTACAGTCTAAAGGAAAAGCAAATGTGTCCCATCGAAGCCCAGAGAGCAGCACTTACCTGGGCTCCTCTGGAGTAGGATCTGAAAATGGTGCAAAATCTCCCTTGCCCTGAGGTGTCCCTGAAACACAGAAAAGTTACAGCTAAGAAATGTGGAGAATTGGCTCCCATACTGCACATCCCCTGCTGGACTTAAAAAAAGAAATAAAATCAGTGTTGATCTTGTCAGACCTTTAGAACACACATGGTACCCAACGTGCTCTGCATGGTGGGTTTTTTGGGAAGAATTCATGGGTACATCACCACCTCTGGGTACAGACACTCCCGAGGTTGTCACTGCCACTGTGCTTCCCATGGAGAGGGTACAAACCCAAACCACTCAGCTTCAGCACTACCTGGGGATGTATGAGGGTGCAAGTCATTTTATTCCCCTGGGCAAAGGATTTTTGGTCTTTTCCCTTCAGTCTACGGGAGTTCAAAGTCAGAGTCTGCAGAGCTCTCCCTGTCATGAAGAACACCTGACCTGTCATAAAATGAATGTAACCACTCCAAGGAGGAGAAATTGCCTGCACTGCCTGGCTTCACTTATTTTTTCAAACATGTTTTAACAAAAAATAAAGGGAATTTGCTTTATCCCCAGATCCCTGACAGACCTGGTTGATCCCACCCTATGGAAAGCTCAGGAACAGCACTAGGGAACAGTGGGACATTAAGGGGCTTTTCAGTCACTATAATTTTTACTGACTGTCTTAGCATGGTGTAAATAAATTTGACAACACTACCAGCACCTCTCAGTACCTGTGGGAACATCTGGGACAACAAGCCAGAGCCCAGCACACAGATTTAACCAGGGTAATCAGAGACACATTGTAATGTTTGCCAAATCTACTCCCTGGGTCAGGATAAAAGACACATTAATGATCACTGAGAAGGCTGATCATTTCCCTTCTCAGCCCCAGATCTGCATCAGCTCCATGAGAAAGGCACTGACCTCAAGTTAGGACAGTCATTCCTTCAGATCTAAAGCTTAAAGCTTTCAGGGATCATATTATAGGCCCTGGACATCAATCTTACAGCCTGTGCTTACATCTCCTCCTCCCCTGACAATCAAATATTGGGTAAGTAATGGTGAAAGATTACACTGAGACATCATAAACCACTGTTATCAGCTTTTCAGCTCCTGTGCTGTTCTCCAGCTCAAGAATTGCAGTATAAAAACAAGATAGTTTCAAGAGGGAGGCCGTAAGTTACTACACACTTGGGGCTGAAATGTTAAAACAGGCATCTTACAAGAGAGAGACATGAATGCAAGTGGCAAATATAAACACACAGTCTAGAAGAGATAAATGAGCTGCTTCTGTTCTTTTTTGTAAGAAAAATGAGGACACTCAGCTTCAGAGAGCAGGGTGCAATTAAAGCACCAAACTCCAAGCTGCCAGAGTCACTCACTGAGGCTGAGAATGTGGGATTCATTCCTATTTAACAATTCACACAGGTTACTAATATTCCTGCTACTTGACTGAGGTAAGGGGCAATTTTAACTCCATGTTTTAGGGCCTGTGTCATTCCCCACAAGACCCATGTGAAACCCAGAATATGGGGAGACTACCTATCCCATCCCATCCCATCCCATCCCATCCCATCCCATCCCATCCCATCCCATCCCATCCCATCCCATCCCATCC